>CAXKVI010000004.1:61121859-61245166 GCA_964058755.1 Campiglossa producta | reverse complement strand
GTCATTTTCTTTTTCAGTTAATTCACTAAATTTATACAAGCATTACTTTTAATTTTAGTATTATTCGTTTTATAAAGACTTTTCATACAATCCAAGCCATCTATTTCGTTTGCTACTGCTATTAACTTTCTGTTTTTGTTATAAATTTTTGCAACATCATTTCTCGCTAATTCACCCCTGTCATGGAATCCAAGTCGGTTTTGCTTTTTATCGGAATTACAAACCAATATTGATTTCATTTGGTGTCCTGAAACCGTGTCGGTTTTGCACTTTTCGAAGTTAAACAAAACGATGTTCGAATCAGCTGTTTTGCATACTTGTATGTGCATCGGCAATTTAATGCAAATTTGTTTGACAAAATTTTATAAATAAACTAGTAATGATAAATTGGTGGAAGGTTTGCCAGATGGATTAGAATCTAATGAAATGAAATGCGCAAATTGTATACAGAGTAAAATGACAAATATGCCATTTGAGAAAAAGCGAACACATGCAACTGAAATATTAGAATTAATACATACAGATTTGAATGGACGCATAAAACTGCGAGTTATTGCTGGGAAAAATATTTTCTAACTTTTATTGACGATTTTAGTAAATGTGCTAAAATTATTGCATCAAAAAAAAATCAGATACAGCAAGTTGTTCATAGAGTATGTAAATTTAGTTTAAAATCAATTCAATAAGTGTATTAAAAAAATTACAATGCGACAATGGGGAGAATATTTAAATAAAGAAATTTATGATTGTGCCAAACACAAAGGTATTGAAATTTTACCTTGCCCACCTTATGTTCATGAGTTAAATGGTGTAGCTGAACGCTACATAGATCGGCAATGGATATGGGCAGATGTCTGGCAAGAGAGGCAAAAATACATAACAGATATTGGCCAGAAATAATGACAACTGTCTCCTATTTAAAAAATCGTACAATAGCCAACACACAACAAAATCAAAACTCCATATGAAATATTTTTTGGTAAAAAACCTAATGTAAGTCACTTAAAGATCTATGGCAGTAAAGTTTTTGTAAGAGTACCAGAAGTGTTGAGAAAAAGCAAATGGGACGATAAGGCACAAGTAGGAGTACTAGTGGGGTATAAAAATAATTGTTATAGGGTTCTTGTTGGAAATAAAGTTATCAATTCCAGACATGTACGAGTTATAGAAAACGAAACAGAGTTAATTTTGCTTAGAAAAGGAAAATGAAAGTCTCGTGTATTTAAGTTTGGAAGATGAAAATGAAAACAATGATATTTGTGACAATATACCCAATCAAATACCCTCTCCACCTACCCCAGAATCGTGTAGCGAAATAGAAAATAATTTTGATGATGCAAACAAAAATAGTAATTTACAACAAGAAGAGAAAAATGTCTTATTAGGAAGAACATCACAACGAAATAAACGCCCAGTGAATAGATTCGGTAGTCCTGTTACGCATTATCTTTACGTAAATTGTGTTAATGCGAATATACCGAATACGTTTGATGAGGCTATAAGTTGTGATGAAAATAAAGAATGGAAAAAAGGAATGGACTTAGAAGTTAATACTATAAAAAAGAATAAAACGTGGGTTGTTGTTGATAAGCCTAAAGGTAAACAAATAATTGATACGAAATGGGTATATAAAGAGAAAAATGACAATACGTATAAAGCTAGGCTAGTCGCCAGAGGTTCAACAAAAGGAAACTATTGAAAATGTATACTCCCCTGTAGGAAAAGCTCAAACATTAAAAATACTGCTTTGCTTTTGTTGTGTAAATCATTTGGAAATTGAACAAATGGATTTTGATTCTGCATATTTGAATGGTTGGCTAAAATCGGAAGTATATATTTATGAACCACAGGGCTATGAGACTGGACAAAACAAAGTATGTAGATTGCAAAAAGCTCTTTATGGTTTAGGAGAAAGTCCAAGAGCTTGGTATGAGCATTTAAATCAATTTATGGCAAAATTAGGCTTTGTAAGGAGTAATTATGATTATTGTTTGTACGTTAAAGGCCAAAACAAAGATCCAATATATATTCTAATATTTGTTGATGATATGTTGATTTGTTGCAAAGACACAAAGAAAATGAAAGAGATAAAAGAAAATCTAAAGAAAAATTTCTCAATGAAAGACATGGGCAAAGTGAGTAATTATATAGGCATCGACATAACGTATAGTAATGATAAAATGACCTTGAGCCAAACTAAGTATATTGAGTCCTTGGCGGTAAAATATAACTTAGACAATACAAGGTTGTATAATACCCCAATGGAAAGTAAACTAAAATTAGAGCAGTCTAGTGAGCCAAAAGAAGGAATAAAATATAGAAATTTGATAGGAGAGCTTTTGTATATTAGTGCCGGTACGAGACCGGACATTGCATATAGTGTAAATTATTTAAGTAGGTTTCAGAGTTGCTACAATGAAACACATTTTAAGTACGCGTTAAGGGTTTTGAAATACTTATATAAAACCAAAGATTTGAAATTAACGTATTTTGATAATTTAAAAGGTAGAACCCTAGATTGTATGGTTGATTCTGATTTCGCAGGTGACAATATTGATAGGAACTCAACTACAGGTTTTATTATTAGATTGTATGGAAACTTAGTTTTTTGGAAAACACACAAACAAAGTAAAGTAACTAAATGTTCAACATTTTCTGAGTATACTGCACTGTCAGAAGCAGTGACTGAAGTATTGTTTGTTAGAAACCTGTTTTCAAATTATCACTAGAAAAACCTATCAAAATATTTGAAGATAACTCAGGTGCAATAGCCATAGGAAAGTTTGAAAATTTCACCAAAAACTCTAAGCACATTGAGGTACAATATCATCATATAAACGAGAATTATGAAAACGGTTTAATAGATATAGTTAAGATCGAGTCCGGGTATAATCTGGCAGATTTTCTTACTAAAAGTCTGGATAAAGCAAATTTTGTGAAGAATAGAGCAAATTTAAATTTAATTTGAAAAATGAAGAATATTAACCGATGCAGAATAACTTTGAAAAATAATTGAATTGTAAAATAGATAGTGAGGTCTGCATAAAACAAATTTTGTGAAAAATAAAGAAAATTTAAATTTAATTTGAAAAAAAAAAAAGAATATTAACCGATGTTGAATAACTATGAAAATTAATTGAATTGCAAAATAGTACTAAGTTAAGATTCAAAGGGTGACCAACATTAATGTAAGGAGGTGTGTTGTAATGTATACATTCATCTGGTCACCCTAACATAATAATGCAAAGTAACGATAGTCGGTTAACATCATCTGAGAATACTCAATTATGTTTGTATGTTAATAATGTAAAGCTATAAGCTATGAGTATGCTGCGTCAAGTGACAAACAGCAAAACCAGTTTCTCGCCGACCGTAAGACACAAACCTTGCTTATAATTTGTAATCATCTTTATACTTAATAAATTAATTATTATTAAAACCTTTATCGTTTTACTTTACAGGGAATATCCTTATGCAATGTCTGAATACCCCTTTATTTTATTACTCTGTAAAAAACATAGCCTCTGAGCAACCCTGCACTATTTGTAGCCATATTGTTTAGTTGTTTGTTAGCTTCCGGTTCTTTCTTTCTTTGGAACCAAGAATATGAAACAAGTAAGCTCAGAATTTTTAGATTAAATGAAATATTTAAGTAACTTATTTAATTTCATCTCTCCCATCAGATATTAAAACATTATCGCATCTACGCACCGAATGCGAAAATAAATGTAGAAAACGTAATGTTAAAATATTTCGTGAGTTTTAATCATTAATCGTCGCCATCCACAAAACTCTTTCTAATACGTCTAGGTTTTGATGTAGCGTTTCTAAAGTTTAGGTTAGGTTCAAGTGGCTGCCGCAGAGGCATACCTAGGCCAGCATTAAAGGCCCGTTGTGATACCGGAAAGTCAGTTCCGGGACCCTGCCATATGGAAAATTCCTGTATTATCGGGATTCTGCACATAGCAGAATCCCGGGACTGACGCTACTAAACCAACACCGTTACTCCTCCTTGAACCATTTAGATGACTTGATGAAGGCCATCAAGTCCTTTATGTCCAGCTCCGTGACCTGGCGTAGGCTAACCAGGAAGGGCACTCCCTGGAGATTGTAGCCATCTTTCGTTGGCTTGGCGGAGTGTGTACTCTTCCAGCATTAGCGGCGTCCATGATTGCTGAAACTTCAGCCTGGAAGACACTGCAGTGATCAGGTAGTCTGAAGGAGAGCTCAAGGTTCAGATCCTTTGAGTAAACCCCTCCTCCAACTCTGCCGTCTAACCATCGGTATAAATGGAAGTGCCGCCATGAGTGGCGCGACTCCGATCCGTCCTCTCCCATTCTTCCCTGCTGGGAATGTTTATTTTAAAACCGCTATCTCCGACTGTTGTGGTCGCACAACGATCTGTGCTCAGCGGAAGAAAGCCGTAGGATCCCAAAATACTGGCGTGTACAGTAGTGCTTGCGCCCCAGCCGGACGTTTCCCTTAGACGCAGATCCAATGCTGCTGCTACACGGTGCCCTTCCAGGTCGAGTGGCAAAATGCCACTAAAGTTTACCGACGCCTGCCGTCCGTTCAGATAATTAGCAGTCCATCTCTTTAACCCATCAGAAAGTTGTGTTTCAAGCAGATCTTGTATGAGCGTGGCGTGATTGACTGTTTCAAAAGCTATTGACAAGTCTAGTGCCACTAACACAGTCCTGTGATTTGGTTGGGGTTGATTTAGGCCGCTATTTATCTGCGTTGTAATGGCATTGAGTGCGGTGGTGGTGCTATGTAGCTTAAGGAAGGCATGTTGATGACTAGCCAGGTGAAGATTTTCAGTATAATACGGGAGCAAAATGGACTCTAGCGTTTTCACTACCGGCGACAAAAGTGATATAGGGCGATATGAATCGCCTATGTTTGCCAGCTTTCTAGGTTTTAATAGTGGAACCACTGTCGCCTTTTTCCATATTTCAGGAATGACGAAAGTGTTCAGTGAAAGACTGAATAGAGCCGCTAGGTATTTGTGTCCCTCCTGACCTAGATGTTTCAACATCAGCATGGCAATGCCGTCGGGGCCGATGGATTTTGAGGGCTTAGCCTGTCTGATGGCTTCCTAATCTCCGATGCAGTGATGACAATGAGCGTGTTTTGGTTTTTGTATTTACGCGCCTGTCACATGGTCCTACATTTAGCTCTATCGGGCGGGGAATGTAGTATAAATTGTCTACAGAAGGAGTTCGCACATCCCCTAGGGTCCTTCTTCACCCTGTCGCCTAAAGTAATATCCACTTTATCCTTATGCTTCGTTGGATTGGATAGAGCTTTGACCATAATCCATAGTTTGCCAACACCATCGGAGAGGTTGCATTGCTCCAGGTGTTGTTTCCATTTGGCCAGTTTGTGTTTATCGGCCAACCTACGAATTTCCGCGTTGAGATCTCTGATGTGGGGGTCTGCGGGACTGAGACTTCGCACTTCATCTCTTTCTCTAGCCATGACCGCTGCCTCCGCGGGGAAATTTGGTGTTATCTTTTTTGGGATATTCGACCCGCAGGAATGAAGCGTTTAGAGGCCAACTCAATGACTTTGCGGAAGTCTCGTTCGCATTTGCATACGTCCGTAGGAATGGGTAGAGCAGCCAAGGATTCGTTCGTATATGTCTCAAAACTGTCCCAGTCCGCCTTGGTAATGTATGTACCATGCTCAGGTGTAATAAAGTCCGTCGGCCGTTCGATAGTAATGACTATTGGGAGATGGTCTGATGCCAACGTGAGTATGGGTCGCCAATTTGTGTTGTTCAGTAGTAGTACAAATATCTAGCGAACTATAGCAATTACCCGATACTCTTGTTGGTGCGTCTCCGTTTAAGCGGGCTACTCACCTGCCAAGAAATGTCAAACTCCATATAAAAAAACGCTCAAGAAATGGTCAAGAACTGTTTTCACACGTCAGATTTTCTTGAGCCAATACTCAGCTCATAAGAAAAAATTCTACAATTTTCGATGGTTGGAAATGCCGGTTTACCTCAAGAAATAAATATGCTCGTATATATTTCTTGAGGTAAACGTGCAGATCCACGGAAAAGGTCAATACATATTTCGCTAAACATATTTTGTACATTTTTATAGGAGCCATTTGCAAAAAAATGGAAAATTTGGTAAACGTCAAAATTTCTTGACCAGGCACAAGAAATATATGCTCTCTTTTTTCTTGATGCATTTCTTGACAGGTGGGTAGCCCGCTTTAGTGTATAGAAAGCTGTATCATCTATGTGTTCCGCAAGTGCATGCCCTCTATTGTCTGCTGGCAAGTTTGAATGCCACATGTCGTGGTGCGCATTGAAATTGCCGTGGATCACGCGGTTATCTCCTCGAAGTAGCAGGCTAATGTTGGGGTGATAACCGGTGGGGCAACTTGAGGCAGAGGGTATGTAGATGTTAATGATTCGCAGGTCGACATCTCATGTACGGATGGTTATGCCTTGGCTTTCTAAAATATCATCCGTTCCTTCGATGTCGGTATCAAATAGATCATACTGTACAGAGTTGTGTGTTATGAACGCTAGACCTTCTGTTACTCTGTGACGGTCTTTCCAATGGATGTTATATCCGCCATAGGTAATGAGGTCCGACCTAGGGCTGAGCTTGGTTTCTTGAAGTGCGGCAAGTTTTATGTCATATTGCGTCATCAGATTAGTTATCTCTGCGATGTTTTCAGTTAATCCGTTACAGTTGTGCTGTAAGATTTGGAAGTGCGCCGGTTGGGTCTATGTCGAGTTCACCATAGGCGTAAGAGATGGATGTGTTCGCCCAGGTGTTGGTAGGCTAAGACCAAGGCTGTGCCTCAGCCTAGTTAGCTGTGGACCTGTGTGACCGGGTTGGCGATGAACGCATCCGTCCAAAGGTTCCTGTTTGCGAGCCCAGAGCATAGATGTACGTGGCATTGGCCTAAGCAGTTATTGCCCTTGACCGATGACGCGAGCGTGTATAGCACGGTGTGCCTGAACTGTGTTTAAATAAAAGTGTGGATCCACGTAAATGTTTTTACATATTCTGAATCTGGACAGTTTTCTATGCGTATTGCAAAAAAAGTAAAATCTTTTATCGGGCCGTTTTTGAAAAAACGCAAAATAACTGCCCGGTAAAACTACATTTCTCTTCACAAATTGAAAAGAAGCACAAATTCTGAAAGGGGGGTAAAACTGCATTCCCTCATGTTTTACGTTTAAAATATCACGTCACTTGCTCTTGTGAAATGCAATTGAAAATGCATTTTTTGTTACTCATACGCCCCGTGCTATTAAAGAGAACTAAAAATGGGGGAAAAAAACTTTTCGAGTACGCAGTATTATAGAACAATTAGTTTTGGTCAAATAAAGTGAAAATTTTAAGTACCCAGGAGTTACTGTTGATTTTTTGCGATTTTTTTTTCAGGTGACTCCGTTTTATTTTCCTAGTAAAAAATTCGATCTTATAGCAGTTTCATTCAGAAAAGCTTGCAGATTGGGATTTCAAATGTTTTCGGGTTGTTTTTGCGTAATTTTTTTTGGCAATTTGCAAAAAAAAATACCTATATATCATCGTTTCAGCTAGTTTATTGAGCAATATTTCATTTAAATACAATCTTATTTTAACTGAAAATATTTAATTAAGTAAACGATTTTATTTAATAAGTGTAATTACTATACAGGATTACATATGATTTTTCAGAAAAATAATTGACATAAATTTCAGTAAAACTCTGACTCTCACTAAAAATATGTAAGTGTCTCAGCTATTGCGATTTCTGGCAAGCCCAAAGTGACAGGGCGACTCCCTTTCGTACGATTTCTTTAACCTGATGCTGGAGAAGATAATTCGAGCAGCAGAGCTAAACCGCAACGGTACAATCTATTACAAGAGGGTGCAATTGCTGGCGTATGCCGATGATATTGATATCATTGACCTTAACAACCGCGCCGTAAGCGCTGCCTTCTCTGGACTAGATAAGGAAGCGAAAAAGTGGGTCTTGCGGTAAACGAGGACAAGACGAAGTATTTGCCGTCATCAAAGAAAGAATCGGAGCACCTGCGCCTTGGCAGCCAGGTCACCGTTGATAGCTACAAGTTTGAAACGGTGAGAGACTTCGTCTATTTGGGAACCAGCATTAACGCCGAAAACAATATCAGTCTAGAAATCCAACGGAGAATCACCCTTGCCAACAAGTGTTACTTTGGACTAAAAAAAAAGTGGGTCGCCTCCCAGTTGGTGCACCCTGGGTAACGCTAAATGACCTACATGGCCTACACGGCTAGTTTCTTGTATTGCCGGTTGTACGAGAACGGTACCAGTACTTGTGCTGTACCCATCGTGCCGAAACGACCCGGGCCGTTTTCTTATATCGACCCGGCCAAGAGCAATACACTCGGGGTGACCCTGTCCGACATTTAGGCAGGGCTACACCTCGCTACAACAACAACAACAACTAAGTAGGCAATTGAGAACTAAAGTCCTCTCTCGACACACAAAGATCACGCTCTATAAGTCTCTCATAATACCAGTCCTGATGTACGGCTCGGAATCATGGACAGTGTCAAGAGAAGATAAGATGGCCCTTGGAGTATTTGAGAGAAAAATTCTCCGGAAGATTTATGGTCCTTCCCGTGATGCCAACGGCGAGTATCGAAGGAAATTTAACGATGAGCTGTACGAGCTTTACGCATATCTGACCATAGTCCAGCGAATTAAAGCCCAAAGGGTCCACTGGCTGGGTCATGTTATGCGAATGGACAAAGAAGCTCCAGCACAGAAGGTTTTCCTATCGTCACCTGAATTCGGCAGCAGAGGAAGGGGGAGGCCTCGACTGAGATGGAAACTACAGGTCGAGGGTGACTTGAACTCCCTTGGGGTTTCCAATTGGCGTCAGTTATCGCTAAAAAGGAATGACTGGCGTGCTTTGATAGGAAACGGCCAAAATCACTTAGGCGGCTAAGCGCCAATAAATGATGATGATGATGAAAGTGACAAAAAGTAGAGTTTGCAATAATATACAGGTATTTTTTTTTTTTGTTTTTTTTTTTTTTTTCAATTTGCCAAAAATATTACGCAGAAACAACCCGAAAACATTTGAAGTCCCAATCTGCAAGCTTTTCTGAAAGCAACGCTATTTATAGAATGATTGTGTCTACCATCTTTCCCTAAAACTGCTATAAGATCGAATATTTTACTAGCAAAATAAAACGGAGTCACCTGAAAAAAAAAATCGCAAAAAATCTACGGTAACTCCTGGGTACTTAAAATTTGCACTTTATTATACCAAAACTAATTGTTCTATAATACTGCGTACTCGGAATGTTTTTTTCCCCCAGTTTTAAATGACGAAACACAAAATTGTGAAAAAGAAGCTAGGTTCGTAACAGTGGACCGACCACTAAGAAAGCCATGTTGACATTCATCTATGGATCCTTTGATTGCAAATAATAACTTCTCTTTGACCACCTTCTCGAAAAGTTTCGAGCAGTTAGAAAGTTTCGAGATCGGTCTATAATTAGCTACATTATTCTTGTTTCCTGATTTAAAAATTGGTGTGATTGAGGCTATTTTCCATCGATCAATAAAAACACCACACGCTAACGAAAAATTAAAAATGTATTTCAAAGGCTTACAAAATGACAAACTGCATTTCTTCAATATAAATGACGAGAATCCGTCAGGATCACATTTTAATGAGGTTTTAAGAGCCGCAATACCGTTGATTACGTCAATTTCCGAGATTGACAAAGACCCAAAACAGACCGTTTTCTCAACATCGGCACAGAAACTGCTAGCCGTGCTTGAAACAAAATTGGATTTGAAAAAATCAGCAAACAGGTTTACAGAATCTAGTAAGCAATTAGAAGATACACCGCAGTATGACATACAAACCGGAATATTGGAACAACCCTTCTTAGAACGTATGTATTTCCAGAAGGCTTTAGGGTTTTCCTTCAACTCGATTTCATATCTGGAAATATATTGCTTGTATAAAAATTTATCAAGTACATTAAAATTTTTACTATAGCGTAAATATATTTCCTTATGGAGAACATTATTGGAAGATTTATACATTTTAAAATATTTATTCCTAAGATTCTTCAGTTTCTTGAGACGATTGGTATACCATGGAAGTTTATGAGTCCGCCCGGGGAGTAAAGTAAGATTATTATTAAAAATTGCATATATATTTCCCAGAAAAGCATCGAAGCATTCCGCTACACTTTTCGAATCGAAAATTGTTAGCCAATCCACTTGAAGAATATCCGCATTTAGGGAGTCGAAATCAGCATCACGGAAATTAAAACTATTATTGGGCATCTCGCTCGAGCTTGATAGAAAATTAACAAACTCGAACGTAAGAGAAAGTGGAACATGATGCATGTCACATTTACATATCGGGAAGGTGGATTCCGACACTTCGAAGATTAAATTTTCATCAACAAAAACGAGGTCCAAGATATTATGCAAAGAATTGAAAAACGAATTAATTTGAGTGAAATTGATACTAAAGAGGCTATCAATGAAATTTATTTCATGCGAACTATTAACATTTGTAGGCGTTAATATACCATTATTAAAAAAATTTGACCAAGTAATTTTACTCAGGTTAAAGTCTCCTAGGACACAAAAATGACTGTCTTCATTCGCTTCATGAAGACTCATAATATTGCTTGTATGAGCAGCGTATAAAGAATCAGGGCTAGAAGGTGGTATGTAAGATACGCAAATATATACTTTATTTAGATTTCCAAAAATGCATACACATAGCTGATCAAGAAGAGTATCATCATTTTCCAACTGGACTAAAGATGAGCGAAGCTTTCGATTTACTGCAATTAAAACCCCGCCACCTCTTAAGCAATTAGTCTTAGATGCGTCTCTATCCTTGCGATATAAATGAAAAAGGTTCGGATCAAAAAATTCTGCATCAGCAAAATTACTGTTTAACCATGTTTCAACAATTACATAAACATCAAATTCGCAACGAGAAGTAGATAAAAAAACTTCATTAACTTTTGTTCGCATTCCCGAGATGTTTTGAAAATAAATATTTAAATTAAAATTGTTTTTATTACAATCTGCATTAGAACTAATATTTAAGCCACTCATTAATCCGTTGGACCCAACTGATTGCCCCCCGCCATCAGTTGGCCCTCGTCGTTTTTTGAGCCAAAATTAAACGGACGCACCGCAATGTTTGTAGGCCATAAATCGGGAACCAGCAACTTTGGAAGCGAAATGGCATCAACGCCCAACTTGAAATTAACATATCGCAGAGAGCTAGGATCTACACCATTCTTAACCAGTGGAATACAAACGATGGCATTTTGACTAATTCCAGTATGCTGAGATATATGCGCTTTCAATTTCTCGGAAGTAACAGAGGCAGAGAACGGCGAAAGATGCAGCCATTCCCTTTTCGACACAGCGCTAATATCACTATTTATGCCCGACCCAACAACTAACGGTCGCGCACGTAAGCGCGAATTACGTTGAATGGCTCTGTTGTTGCCATACTCCATATCTGCATTATTAGAACCATTCGGCATAGTGCCAATACCAGCCTCTGCGTTAGCATCTTTTTGAATATTATTAGTATTATTTTTTCGATTAAGGTCTTACCGCGGTATGGGGCTCTGCCGCGGCGGACGACACACTTCCCCTTACACTACCCTTGACCCTAAGCTGGCCTTGTCCGGCGAGGGGTAGTACGAACAAGATGAAGAACACACAAAATACAAAGCAATTAACGACTTCGTTTACTCCGCAGCAGAGAAGAACTATGCTGGAGCAAGCGAAAACACAACGCCGGAGAACAAACTCCGCCTCAAAGTTAACTGGGAGGCCGACAGCGATGGAAACTACGGGTCAGTCATCCCCCAAACTGCTATCAAGTAAGAGTGACTTGATGGGAGCAAGCAGCAGTGCGGCTGCCTACGCAGTCAAGCAGAAAACGGCGAAAGCTAAACTTCCATCAAGCGCTGGTACTAAACCCAATCTCTCACATCTGGGGCAATGGTCTCACGACCTGGTTTCAGAGTTTCGAAAGAGAAGGACGACGCCGCAAAGGGAGAGACCGCGATGGCAACTACGAGTCTGAATCCCCCCCCAAGAGGCATCTCCCCGACGCTTTGCGTACTGGGATAAAAGAAAGGCCGCAAGGATCCTTAAAAAATTTGAGGGAGCATCGCAGGAGAAGCTGTCGCCGGAAGAAAGGAAGATGGTGGAGGAAGCGAAAGCTCTGATACCAAATTTCCAGAGGCCCTATGTGCCTAAGAGGGTGAACGGTAATCCCTTCAAACGCCAGAGATCGAACGGAGAGGTAAACCCCCATCCGAAGCGGCATCAGGTCAACCCCGTAGTGGGAAAACTCAGCTTTGCTGAAGTAACCAAGGACAGAATCCTTATAGGTTTCATTGACCGAGGTAACGACCGTTGGTCCATCCCCAAAGACCGGTGGCTGTATGTCCGGAATGAAATGGGCAGGGCCCTCCTCGACTTAATGCGTGAGTCTCCGGGTAGTCCGCCGCGAGGTACTGACGCGGGCTGCCACCAAGGTCAGATCAAAATATTCGCGTGCGAGGATGCAAGAACTGTCGCACTGTATAAGGCAGCAGTTGCAAGACTGGGTGAAGTCTACCCAGGGGCAAGACTAGATGTCGTCGACTGGAAGGACATTCCTGCTCGGCCAAGGGCAAGGGCATGGATTCCTGCCGTCCCTGCAGAACCCGAGAATATTCTTGAGATGCTGCAGGTCTGGAATCCGTCTCTCCCGACGCAGGATTGGGGCGTCAATCTGGTCGATGATGTGGTTGGGCCCAATAGACAGGTGGTTATCACTCTGAATAAGGAGGCGCTCGAGCCCCTTAAACGGTGCAACGGACGAGTGCATTACGGCTGGGGTCAGATCGTGATCCACGTATACCGTGGCGATGCACAGCGCGCTGCTATTCCGGACGCTCCGGAGGACTCGGAGATCGAGGCATCGGAAGGGGAAGCAGAGGAGTCCGACGCGGAAAGTATGTTATCCGCCACGTCAAATTGCGATGGTGCTGCGAACAACTCGGCGATAGAAGAAAGCCTGCTTGACGAAGAAGGCCTCGACGTCACGATCGTGGCCAAACCTGAGCACACTAACGTTGATGCTGCTTCAGACAGCAGGGTTCCCGCCACGCCAAATCGTGCAGGTGCTCTGAACAACTCCTCGTTGAGAGACAGCCCCCGGAACAGGCCAGACCTCGACGACACGCCGGCGGCAGGGAAGTCTGAGCTCTCTCATGTTGGTGGTGCTTCAGATAAATCTGCACAAATCTAAAGCAGCCTCGGCTGTTTTAAGCAGTCGTCTTTCTAAAGGCGACGTAGACGTGGTCCTTATCCAAGAGCCCTGGGTCAATAGCTCTAGGATCTGTGGATTGGGGACTAAGGGGTACAAGCTCATCCAAGCCAATGATGAGGGCAAGGTCAGAACCTGTATTTTGGTAAAGTCTGAGCTAAACACCTTTCTATTACCCAACTACTCAAATGGTGACGTTACAGCTGCCAGCTTAACAGTCGGCAGCACCAGCCTAACGATGGCGTCGGTCTATATGCCCTATTACGCCGAAGAACCTCCTCCACAAAAGGAGGTGAAAGATCTGGTGGATAATTTCTGTACGGGCCATCTTATTATTGGAGCTGACGCTAATGCTCATCACGTCCAGTGGGGAAGCTCCGATATTAACGCTAGGGGCGAGTCTCTGTTTGACTACCTACTAACAACTAACCTGGTGGTTTGTAACGTGGGTAACGAGCCTACTTTTATAACTAAAGCTCGTAGGGAGGTTATAGACCTCACTGTTTGTAGCGAAGGCGCTTATGAGTGGGTCAGAAAATGGCGTGTTCTTGATGAGCATTCATTTTCTGACCATCGGTACATAGAAATTGTGTTAGACTTTATTGTTGAGCAGCCAGTTATGAAACGAAATCCACGCAACACTAACTGGCAGCTACATAACCAAATATTAGCTAGGGACCTACCAGTATTACCTCCACAAGCCCCCTCATCAGTGGGAGAACTGGATGATCTAGTAACGACCTTTACAACGGCGCTCTCAAATGCCCTAGAGCAGGCTTGTCCAGTACCAAAACCACGCGGCAAACATAGACCCCACTGGTGGTCTTACGACCTGGATTCGTTCCGTATATCATGCAGGAAGCAATTTAACAAGGCCAAGAGCATCGGTACGGAGCCTGAATGGCTCGAATATAAAGCTAAACTGAGGGCCTATAAAAAGGCTCTAAGGCAAGCGAAGAGAACTTCGTGGAGAAATTTCTGCACCGGGGTCGAAAAAGTCGATGATACAGCGAGACTTAGACGAGTGCTATCAAAAACTCAAACAGCCATTAGCTATTTACGGAAGCCTGATGGATCTTGGACCAGCACGGAAGGGGAAACCCTGGAGCTGCTCCTGAACACACACTTTCCGGGGAACTTGTATGATGCACCTGTAGCATCTGCAACAAACCTGGCGGTAAACATACCCATTACGGAGGAAAGGGTAAGGTGGGCAATCAAAAGCTTTGAGCCGTTCAAGGCAGCTGGGCCAGACGGGATTTTCCCCGCACAACTCATAAACACGCTGGAAATATCAGCTAAATGGCTGGTAGTTCTCTATTCAGCCTGCCTGGCTCTTAATTACATTCCGTGCTCCTGGAGAAGCGCCACGGTAGTCTTTATTCCAAAGGCTGGGAAGGCCTCACACTATGAGCCTAAAGACTACAGACCGATCAGTCTCTCGTCTTTTGCACTTAAAACCTTCGAGAGGATAATTAGCGATTATCTCTCCTTTACTATTGATAGCAACCTTATTTCTAGCTATCAACATGCATACACCAAAGGTAAATCAACGGAAACTGCGCTCCACAGCCTAGTCTCTATTGTTGAAAAATCATTGCATGAAAAGGAGTACTGTCTCGTGGCCTTTCTGGACATCGAAGGGGCTTTCAACAATATAAGGCCGGAGGCTATTAACACTGCTTTAACAAACCTGGGCATAAATAGGTCTCTTATTGGACTAATTGATCAACTACTAAAGGGAAGGAAAATTGTTTCTTCACTGGGAACAGTTGATCTTTCACGCTATGTCACAAGAGGAACGCCTCAGGGTGGTGTTCTCTCCCCGCTCCTATGGAACTCGCTGCTACGAGACACAAGGTGGGGGGCGGGAAGATAGTGGCATATGCAGACGATTTAGCTATTGCATATAGGGGCAAATTCCCACAAACCCTGTGTGACTTGATGCAAGTAGCACTGCGAGAAGTTTCTTCATGGTCCTCTCGCTGCGGACTTAGCATCAACCCAAGAAAGGTGGAGCTTGTCCTTTATACCAGGCGGTACAAGATACCACCGTTGAACCTACCAGAACTAGATGGCGTGCGCCTGAACTTAGCTGACAAAGCCAAATTCCTAGGCACAGTTCTAGATAGAAAGCTTAACTGGAAGGAGAATGTCATCCAGCGCCAGAGGAAAGCGTGCATTGCACTTTACACGTGTAAAAGAGCCATTGGCAAAAAATGGGGGCTCAGCCCCAAAATTTGCAGATGGATCTACACTGCGATAATCCAGCCAATTATGCTGTATGGAGTCGTGGTATGATGGCCTGCGCTAAGAAAGGCAACAAACCTAAATCTGTTAGGGAAAGTCCACAGATAGAGCATGATCTGTATAAGCGGGGCGTTAAGAACAACGCCCAATGAAGCTCTCCAGGCCATTCTTGGCTTCTTGCCACTCGATCTGGAAGGGTACCGGGCAGCAGCAGCATCGGCTGTGCGTCTAAGGGAAACGTCCGTCTGGGGCGCAAGCACTATTGGACACTCCTGTATTCTAAGATCTTACCGCTTTTTCCCTCTGTGTACAGATCGGTGTGCGACCACAACAGTCGGAGATTGTTGTTTTAGAATAAACATTCCCAGCAGGGAAGACTGGGAGAACATAGATCGGTGTCCCGCTATTAATGGCGGCACTTTTATATACACCGACGGCTCGAAGTTAGACGGCAGAGTCGGAGGAGGGGTTTACTCAAGGGATTTGGACCTAGAACTCTCCTTTAGACTACCTGATCACTGCAGCGTCTTCCAGGCTGAAGTTTCAGCAATCATGGACGCCGTGACTTGGATAGGTGAACGCACCATCGGACAGGATATCTGTATTTTCAGCGACAGCCAAGCGGCCATCAAATCCCTTGGCTCTTACTCGTTCAACTCTGAACTGACGCTCAGCTGTCGTCGATATCTTCAAGAGATGGCCCAACAGAACCGCGTGAACCTCACATGGGTCCCGGGACACAGGGACATTGAGGGAAACTGTAGGGCAGACGAACTTGCCAGGCAGGGCACGACCAAGCAGATTCTTCAAGATAAAGAGCGCATAGGTATGCCGTTTGCCACGTGCAAGCTAATGCTGAAGGAGCATACACTCCGCGAAGCCAAAGAAAGATGGCTACAAGCCCCAGGGTGCCGGATATCCAAGCAAACCTGGCCAAAATGCGATCTTAAAAGATCTAGACACATATACGCCCTAAAAAGGAAGGAAATCTCCATATTAATAGGTGTTTTAACCGGGCACTGCCTTATTGGTAGGCACGCAGCAAGGCTAGGCGTTCCCTACCGACGATGCTGCAGGAGTTGCAAAGATGATGAGGAAGAGGAAACGGTGGAGCACCTCATCTGCAACTGCCCGGCCTTAAGCGGAGCGAGAAGGCGCTCTCTGGGAGTTCCCTTCCTGGTTAGCTTAAGCCAGGTCGCGGAGCTAGACATAAAGGACTTGATGGCCTTCATCAAGTTATCAAAATGGTTCGAGGAGGGGTAGCGGTGTCGGTTAGGAGTATCAGTCCCAGGTTTCGGCTATATGGAGAGTCCCGACAGCACTGGGATTTTCCATATGGCCGGGCCCCGGGACTGACTTTCCTAGTGTTTGGTGGTATCACAACGGGCCTTTTATTACTGGCCTAGGTGTGCCTTTGCGGCAGCCACTTCTACCTACCTACCTACCTGCCATCTCTGCTGTTAGGATATATTCCAAAAAGGTGGACAGAGGTTAAGGTTGTATTTATACCGAAACCAGGGAAACCGGAAAATCTGCCATCGTCATATCGACCAATAAGTCTCAGTTCCTTTTTAGTAAAGGGAATGGAGAAAATTTTAGATCAGCACGTTAGGGAAAGAAACTTAAAGAAACACCCTCTGAGTAAACAACAATTTGCCTACCAACCTGGAAAATCCACGAAGACTGATATCCATTGCCTTAATGTAAAAATTGAAAAGGCCATAGAGTCTAAAAACATAGCCCTTTGTGCATTCATCGATGTATCAGGCGCTTTCGATAATAGTCTGCGTAACAGGAATGCATGAAGAAACAATATCCGATCGCATGCAACAAGCCCTGCGCATCATTGAAAGATGGTGCACTAACAAAGGGTTATCTATCAACCCAAATACAACAGTCTTGGTGCCTTTCAGGAGGCGAAGAAAGCTTTCTATGTTAGAGCCGTCCCTAGGAGGCAGCCGCATAGGTTTTTCGACGGAAGCGAAATACCTAGGGGTAACATTGGACAAAACCCTCACATGGAATGCTCATTTGGAGGCCACCATAGATAAAGCAACGAGGGCATTTTTCGCCTGCACTAGACTTTATGGCAAAACATGGGAGCTGTCTCCCAAAATGACGTACTGGTCATTTAATACAGTTGTGAAGCCAATAGTCACATACGCTTCTCTAGTCTGGTGGCCTAAGACTGCTCAAAGAACAGCGGCAACTAAGTTAAGTAAGCTGCATCGGCTAGTCTGTGTCAGTATAACAGGTGCAATGAGAACGTGCCCTGCTGATGCTTAAAGTGCCCTTGTGGGAATACCTCCTTCCCCTATTCTGAAAGAGAAGGAGGCAACACTTGCTGCATTAAGACTTCAAAACATTTCCGATCTAAAAATCGGAAATATGACAGGACATATGAAGATAGTCCAGAATTTCATAAATAGTCCTATATTGGAAGTAAGTGATGCAATAACTCCTACGCTCAGGATCACGCGAAACTTTGAAGTTTCGATCGTAGATCGAGTGCTCTGGGACACAAGGAATCCTTATGCTGAATCCGATTCGGAGATTTTGTATACGGATGGATCGAAGCTGGAAGATGGTAAAATGGGTGCTGGTATCCATGGACCAAATTACAAAAAATCGGTACCAATGGGTAACTACCCCACTATCTTTCAAGCGGAAATCCACGCAATAGAATTATGTGGCAGAGAATGCCTCCGAAGAAGACTATCCTCTAGGCGAATCTACATTATGTCGGACAGTCAGGCCGCCCTACGTGCCTTGCAGTCTTACACTATAACCTCGAAGCTATGATCTGGGAGCCAAAAACAAAGTTTTGTTAGGTAGGGTCCCAGGGCATAAAGGGCATGACGGCAACGAAAAAGCAGATCACCTGGCAAAACATGGTGCTCTAACAGCATTTTATGGTCCGGAACCCTTTTGTGGACTCACGAAGGCCCACGTAAAGGAGACCATAAGCAACTGGGAAAATAAACAGTTTAGGCAGCATTGGCTTAGCAACCTAGGGCAGAGGCAGGCCAAACTCTTTATAGAACCCTCACAAAGAGCATCGGCCAGGCTCTATAATTTAAGGAGGGTGGATCTAAGAACCTTCACTGGGTATTTTACGGGACATTGCGGTCTGCGTTATCACCTGAGTAATGCTATGGATACACACACGGAGATTATCTCCAATAAATCTTCTTTTATCAGATCCAAATTTTACCCTGATACACACAAAAATGAGGATTAGCAGCATTGAGAATTACAACTTTGGTTGTTATTGCACTATATTCTTACCTACCTCAGCGACATCTAGTTGTCGAAAATCGGATCTTAGAAACCAGCGCGACGCCTATCTGTCAGCTACCCTTAATTTCCTAGTGTTTCTTGGTGTTGTTGTATATTTATGTACAGAGTGTTGCCAGTGCAAATTTTTTAAAACTGCTCAAATCTTCTTAATTTTTGGGAGTTTATAATGAAGATTATGCTCAAGTTAACTCTCAAAAGCGCAGTTAATTCGGAATTTGCGCTAATGTATCAGCCGTATAAGCTGAATCTGTCAGATACAACAATTTGTCGGTTTTGCGAACTGGACGATGAAACGCCGGTTCACATACAATGCATTGCGTTAGCCGGAAAGAGAGTCTGCTACCTAGGCGGGGTCACTCTCAATCCGTTCGTAATATGGAATAGAAAACCTGAGGAGGTGCTAAAGGGGAAGGGCACGAACGCCCAACATGCAAAAATATCAACAACTGAAATATGCTTATTTTATCTTCACAAGTACACGGATATTAAGAACTTACATCAAAGTCAGAATAATAAAAAACAGCATTTCTGTTTAGTAATAGCAGTTTTATTATATTCCATCCATGATTACATGTTTAATAAAGACAAGGACGATCTTCTTTATAAACTTCAGCACCTTGCAAAACATTATCTAAATCTTCGTCGTTAAAGTTATGCGACAGCAACTTTTGCAACTGTCCGATTCTTTGTAGAGGAGCGCTAGGGAACCTGGTTGACATTTCACTCAACATGAAGTCTAGAAATGGAATATAAACTGAAAGTCGGTAATATTCTTCAACTGATTTAGTCTGAATGTTTGATCGGTTGATTTGACGACCGGTGGTTCTACGGACTGTGATTTCTGTACTAAGTTCATTTGCAATGGCCTCAGCCTGGTCGAACAGTTTTTTAAATGTGTCATTGCTAGATACACGCTGCCTCTGATCTTTGGCTTGAAGCGATCGAGATAAGGGCAGGGTTATTCCTAAAATATGTGATAGGATCACCAAGCTTATTAGGAATTCTGACGAAGTTATGGATTGCAGCAAAGAAAATGGCAGTACAGAACTTGTTCTGCTCCCATATTGCTGATCATCCATTTTTTGTAATATTGGAGGGAGACATGGCAACACGTCCATAAAGGTCAAAACCGCTTCATGCCTCTCAACCCATCTTGTCTCACACATTTTTTTTAACATATTTTGTTTGTCTTGTGGCAGATTAGATTGTATTTCTTCTCTAAGAAGATGTTTTCGTTTGGCCGATTCACGGAAGAAAGTGGCAGTACTTGCTATAACCCCTACTGCATTTTTTACACTGGGTACGGTGCAGGATGAGCTAAGAGCTAAATTCAATTATTTGTAGTCTTTTTCAACTAAAAATGCTCTGTGATGGAGTATTAACAGGATGGAGGAGATGAGCAAGACGAATGCCCCGTAGTTTCTGTCTCGCAGGTCGGAGGGAAAGCAAGTAATGTTACTGTTAGAGGTTTCTTGGACGGAAAAGAGCGGTTACTCACTGTGGATACTGGCGCATCTCATTCCATCATTCGAAGTGACTTGGTCCATAAGAGAGTAAGACCATTGCAGGATGCAAAGTTGCGGACAGTGACTGGTGAAAGTAAGCTAATCAAGGGAGAAGTGCGGTGCAAAGTTGTGATTGGGAATGCGACTACATACCACAACTTCTTAGTGGCAGATATTGTGGACGAAGTCATCATTGGCGTCGACTTCTTGGCTCTGAGAGACATTCACATGAACCTGAGAAATAGAGTTATGAGATACAATGGCCAAGAAGTACCTCTGATCTTTGGACACAACATTGGGTATTACACCAAAGGAGTTTCATTAGAGATGAAGCACAAGGACACTCGAAATGCAAAGGTACCTCCTCGACCAATGGCTTCGATAGACAAATGCCTACTTGAGAATATTTGGAGAAGTCAACAGGAAGATTCAGATCTGGCATGTGTGATCCGAGGGCTTGAGCGAAACAAACGACCAGCAAGAAAAGAAATGTCAGCGGCGAGTCCAGCTGCCAAGTCATATTGGGCACAATGGAACAGTTTACGAATGGTATCCGGTTGTTTGCATCGAATATGGGAGAGTGAGGATGGTCAATGCGCTCGGAAGCTTATAGTTGTTCCAAGGAAGCGGGTGTCTGATGTTCTTAGCGAAATGCATAACGATCCAAGCGGAGGTCATCGAGGAGTCAAGAAGACCTTGGAGAGGATTAAGCAGACATTTTATTGGGTTGGTTACGGTCAGTCGGTAAAGGAGTGGATTGCTAAATGCGATGAGTGCATCAGAGCAAGGGTTCTGAGGTCCACGAGTCATGGTCGAAGGAGGCAGTGCAACTCAGATGCACCGGTTGAGAGGATTACCCTGGATGAAGCTGGTCCATTCTCCAGAACTATAAGCAAAAACATGAAAACCAGGAACGACAAAGCAATGGAAACAGACGGATTTCTGGAAGGAGATTTAGTATTCCTTAACAGGCCGCAACGGAGGAAAAGTGTGTCTCCCAAAGTTCAGTGCAACTGGGAAGGACCGTACAGAGTTGTGAAACGGATCAACGACGTTGTTTACCGCATACAGGCTGTTGGAAGACCACGAAACCAAATGAAGGTGGTTCACCTGGAGAGGCTAGCAACGTTTGGATCGGGAAATGTGTCTGATCGGGACGATCAGACTTAGGTGGAGGGCAGTGTGGCGAATGTTCTCAAGAACCGCTCATCTCCCAACTCTGGCGTATTTCTATCACTAGCGTCACTACCACAACTACAGCTGTTTAGATACATGACGTGAGAGCGAGAGAGGGAGAGGCAGCTCGCGTGTTTGAGAATGTGGCACAAAGAGGAGATGACGATAGATAAACGCTTCGAGAACACTGTTGCACGAATAAACTAGAAATGTGTAGACATTTCTAGGTTGTGAAGCTGCTGTTTGCTAGGGTATATAAACGGCGCAAAGACAACGCAATTCAATCAGTTTATTTTGAAGTGTTGTACAGTGAAGTACTGAACAGTAAATTAACCCGCGATATTGTACTACGGTTTTTAGTACTGAATAAAGCGTACTACTTATTAAACAGAATCGGAGTGTTTTATTTAACGTACAGTGATCGAACTCAGGGAAAATAATCAAGGAATCATCGAATTCGTCACAGAATAATATCCGCTCATGATATCGATATATCTAATATCGATACGATATCGCGCATTCCTATCATGCACTAATTTTTGATTCGTTGAAAAAAACAACAATAGAAATAACATAAATATTTTTTCAAAAAATGTCAACTGGCGTGTTACCTTTTGTTCGAGGTATTGACTTCACGAGGAATGACTTTGGGGTAAGCTACTATATGGACAATGCAAACACTTTCAAGTAAGAAGTACTGGCATGTTGTCTCATATATTTTATACATACATACTAGACCTCTGCATGACTCCATCCAAAACGGCAAACGAATCATTCATATTGAATTTCAATTGAATTTCTGTGAAAGTTTTTAGCATTGAATGTTGGATTGCAAATTGAATGCTACATGGACATTTCATACATATATCTTCAAAATAGACTTAAGTCCAGTCTGAACAAAAGTTGTCAATTTTTCTGTTAAAGAAATATATGTTGTTGTTGTAGCGAGGTGAAGCCGTGCCTAAATGCCAGACAGGGTCACCTGTTGTTGTTGTTGTTGTTGTAACGAGGTGTAGCCCTGCCTAAATGTCAGACAGGGTCACCTCGAGTGTATTGCTCTTGGCCGGGTCGATATAAGAAAACGGCCCGGGTCGTTTCGGCACGATGGGTACAGCACAAGTACTGGTACCGTTCTCGTAGATCCGGCAATACAAGAAACTGAACTAGCCGTGCAGGCTATGTAGGTCATTTAGCGTTACCCAGGGTGCACCAACTGGGAGGCGACCTACTTTTACACCCCTAAAGGGTCACCTCGAGGGTATTGCTCTTGGCCGGGTCGATATAAGAAAACGGCCCGGGGCGTTTCGGCCCGATTGGTTAAACCACAAGTACTGGTACCGTGTTCGTAGAACCGGCAATACAAGAAACTAGCCGTGTAGGCTATGTAGGTCATTTAGCGTTACCCAGGGTGCACCAACTGGGAGGCGACCTACTTTTACACCCAACATATCGTCGGTAATTCTGCAAAACGACGTAACGGGCATTTTCACAACGGTGTATGCGATATTTGAAAAATGTAGTTTTCTTGAGAATAAAGGAACAAGTTTTAATTGCAAGGGCTATAAAAGTGTTTGTCACAAACGTATATATTTGCTTCCGACAAACGCAGCAGAACCATTCTCTTGGGCCAGGATTTGGCTCAATGCCAGCCCGGATCAAGAGAATAAGGAGCAGCCGTACTGCAAGGGGCTGTTCCGGGGATGACAATAGGTGAGGGAATCGTGACGCGTTAGACAGGGTCACTTTGAAATGTATTGCTCTTGGCCGAGTCATTATAAAAAAAAACAACCCGGGTCGTTTCGGTACGAAGGGTATTGTACAGGTACAAATACCGTTCTCGCAGAACCGGCAATACGTGAAACGTCGTTTACGCTGTCTCTTAGATTCCCGATGAGTGGTTTTGCACAATCACCGAAGATATCCATATTTGTATATTCCCATATTTGTATACCGATTATAATAAATACTTTTACTAGGGTTTTTTCCAGAATTTTTCTGATATATTTCAGGATTGAAAACCAAATGCAGTGGTATTTATTGCATCCAACTTAACCAAGAACTTTTAGCCAGATGTATTTCTAAACCTCACAAAACTCAAAACTCTACAATTACAAATAAAATACACCCGGCGGCCGCCGTGGTGTAGCGGATAACACATAGGCTTCGTTTAAATTTAGCGGGTGGCTGCCAGTTAATCACTTAATATTTCCATACAAATTCCCGCGCGTGAATTCCCGCTTTTATTCTACAGGATCATTTTTTTAAATAGTCTGAACAAATTGCGGTAATTCCCGCATTTCGTTTTATTGAAACTTCCCCTCAACAAACAACAAGTGACTGGCACGTTAACTTTGAATGGGGATTTCCCAAATTAAATTTGTTTGAAGTGCGGTTGGCCGTTCAGGGATGGTAGTTCCAGACTTTACCAACACTAAAAATGTGCAGTGATAAGAAGTGAACCGTTTTTGACGGTTGAAAAGCCCTACTCAAATAACGCGGGAATTCCCGCAACTGTTTTATTGAAGGAAACATAAATGACGGGAATTCCCGCAATTCAACCGAATGTGTTAAGTGTTCGGCCTTTTACACCAAGTCGTGTCGGTTCGATGCCCGGCAAAAGTAACATCCAAAATTATTTAGAAAAAGAATTTTTCTAAAACGGGGTCGCCCCTCGGCAGTAGTTTGGCAAACTCTCCGGGTGTACTTCTGCCATGAGAAGCTTCTCAGCAAAAAATTCATTTGCTTTGCAAGTGCCGTTAGGTTAGGTTAGGTTGCGAGGGCAGGACAGAGTGCAGGACCCTGCCCACCACTTAGGCCAGTCAAGTTGGGCCATTGTGATACCCTATGCGGTCTTGAGACCCACCCCATCTCCGAGAATCAAACATCAACAATCTCACACTCTCACACTGGGATTAGAGGATCAAACCAGCTAGTGGAATCGAAGAATTTCGAAAGAGCCCTAATATCCATTTTTGAAACCTCCGTGAGGTCGTCGATGAACGGTTGGCCGAGAATAGCCAATCGTCTTCTGCTGACTGCAGGACAATGACACAACAGATGTTGAACACTCTCCTCCTCTTCAATACATCTGCAACTGAGACAGTAATCGTGAGTTATTACGCCCATCCTAGCACCATGTGTGCCTATTAAGCAGTGCCCTGTTAACACCCTTATCAGAGATGAGACACCGGATTTATTAAGGGACAGCAGACAGTTAGTGCGTCCTTTGTTGTACGAAGGCCAATTTAGCCTTGATATCTCGCACGTCGAGAGACCTGACCAGAGCTCATTTGCCCTTTGTAAGGTATTTGTGCTAGCTCGGAGTTTGAAACAGGCCATGGGAATGCCTACCAGATCATTTCTTGGAAGGAGATGAGTGGTGGTACCTCTTCTGGCCAGCTCATCCGCTATACATTTGCCTTCAATATCCCTGTGACCAGGTACCCAAATAAGGCTGATACTGAAGTGCTGAGCCATCTCGTTAAGAGATCTGCGGCATTCAGTTAGCGACTTTGTGTTGTCGACACATGAGTTCAGTGCCTTTAGCGCGGCCTGACTGTCTGAGAAGATAAATATCCGTTGCCGTTTTGGGGCGTAGATGCTAGGCTTTTCACTGCACCGTGTATTGCCAGCATTTCTGCTTGGTACACGCTGCAGTGGTCGGGAAGACGAAAGGAGATCTCTAGTCCCAGGTCCGGTGAAAAGATACCTCCACCCACCTTCCCTTCAAGCTTAGAGCCATCCGTGAATATGTTCATGGCATTCCGAACAGTATGCGGTCTGTTATCCTATTCTTGTCTTGTGGGTATTTTCACCTCGTAGTTCCTAACAAACACGTTGCTTGGCGTGCAATAGTCAGTATGTAATGGTATGCTCACAGGTGCATGGGAGCCTAAAGTTGTGGCGTGACCACATGTTGCGCCCTTCCATACGTCAGTCTCCCTTAATCGCAGAGCTGTGATCACAGCTATTTCTTTAGCCACCAGATCGAGTGGTGGAAGATTCAGCATCGTGTTGAGTGCTTCTGTTGGAGTGGAGCCGAGGGCCTCGGTTATGCAGAGTTCTGAACTCCTTTGGACTTTTTGTAGGCTTAAGGTACGTTGTTGTTGTTGTTGTAACGATGTGTAGTCCTGCCCAACGCGTATTTTTCCTTAACCTAATTGTCATCAATATCTTCTAACGGGAGTCCAAGGAAACTAGCAGTTTCAATAGGATTGGACCAAAGAGAGATGGGTGTTAGAAGAGTGGGCTCAAATGAGCAAGAAAATAAGTGATTGGTATTGTGGGGGGACGAGCCGCATGCCGGACATACATTCGGCACATCAGGGTTCAGTCTAGATATGTAGGAGTTTAACCTACTACAATATCCAGAGCGTAATTGAGCCAGAGTGACCCTTGTCTCTCGAGGAAGATGACGCTCCTCTTCAGAAATGCCAGGTGTTGCGGCATGAAAGACATTGTTTAGCGGACAGAGCGCAGAGTAATGGCCAACAGACGTTGTATGGATATGCCCCAAAGCCTGTTTGTGCACCTGTAGATCAAACGGCGTTGTTATATAGTGACGGATCTCATCAAAATGTTTACGTAGATGCGACCTTATGGTCCTAGGAGCCGGAATGAGTTCAAGCAGTTGTCTACCGGGATGCTGTGGTTTACAGCAGTTCAGTAGGTACTGCTTGTTTAGCATTTCATTATGCTCCCTAACTGGAAGCATTTCCACCTCATTATGTATATGAGATATAGGTGACATAAGGACGCACCCCGTAGCGGTTCTGAGCGCGGTGTTTTGACAGGCCTGAAGCTGATTCCAGTGAACGTCTGCAAGCCCCGGCGACCATATCGGCGACGCATAGTTCAGGATCGGCCGACCAATTGCCTTGTACGTTACCAACAACGTTTCTTTGTCTTTACCCCAAGTACTGCCGGCTAGTGACTTAAGGATTTTGTTGCGGCTCTGTAATTTTGAGACAATTGCAGATGAATGGGCAGCGAAAGTGTGCATGGTGTCAAAAGTCACTCCTAAAATTTTTGGGTGAGCGACAGTAGGTATTTTATGATCACCTACATAGATTTCTAATTCCATGCCAACCTGCGCCGTCCACGTCGTGAATAAGGTCGCCGAAGACTTTGTTGGCGACAATGTCAAGGTTCGGGCAGTGAAGAACTCGACTAGAGAGGGGAGATAACCATTTATTTTGGAGCACAGCTCATCAACGGAAGTACCAGTTGCCAATATCGTGCAATCGTCTGCGTAAGAAACAATCGTAACTTCTTCTGGTGGGGGAGGAAGCTTCGAAATATAGAAGTTAAACAATAACGGGGAGAGGACACCACCCTGTGGTACCCCTTGTTTTATCTTCCTGGCTTTAGATTTTTTGTTTCTAAATACAACAGACGACCGACGACCACTGAGATAATTGGCGGTCCAACGCTTTAGACAGGGGGGGAGTGAAAAGTCTTCCAAATCAGCTACAAGTTGCCCATGATTTACTGTGTCAAAAGCTTGACTCAAATCAAGTGCAACTAGAACCGTCCTGTCATTAGGCCTATTTTGATTAAGACCGTCAGTTATCTGAGTGTTTATGACATTTAGAGCAGATGTTGTGCTCCTACCTTTCCTGAAGCCATGTTGGTGCTCGGCTAACATCAAGTGTGATGTGTAGAGCGGGAGTAGGACCGCCTCAAGTGTCTTTACTACTGGCGAGAGGAGTGATATCGGGCGATATGACTCCCCAACGTTAGCTGGCTTGCCAGGCTTTAGTAGTGGGATCACAGTTGCCTGCTTCCATTTGTCGGGTATGACAGCTGTGATCAGAGACAAATTGAAGACGGCCGTTAAATATTTGACTCCCGCTAGGCCGATGTGTTTTAGATGCACCATGGCTATGCCATCAGGGCCGATGGCTTTGGAGTTTTTGGTCTTCCGGATGGCCTCTTGAACCTCTGTAGCGGTGATGGGAACGGGGGCATAGTTTTTGTGTTTATGCGCACGCCTGAAGATTCCACGTCTAGCCCTGTCTTGCGCAGGGTGTGGGACATATTGTCGACAAAAAGCCTGTGCACATTTCCTGGGGTCATTTATTGTCTTGTCACCAAAGGTAATGTCGACATTTTTTGGTGGACCCGAAGGATTCGACAAGGACTTGACGGTGGACCATAATTTCCCAACACCGGTAGAGAGGTTACAAGACCTGAGGTGCTCCTCCCATTTGGTTTGTTTGTGTTCGTTAACCATCCTTCTGATTTCCACGTTGAGATCACCGATCTGTGGGTCAGATGGATCGATGTTGCGTATGAGGTCACGTTCGTTGGCCAAGGCTGCGGCCTCAGCTGGGAAGTTAGGCCTAATATCTTTTATCCTACCAGCTGGTATGAAACGGGCTGTAGCCTTTTTAATGACCTCACGTATGTTACGCTCGCCAACGTGTACGTCAGTGGGAATGGGAAGATCACCAAAGGAGCTCTCCGTGAATTCCAAAAAGCCGACCCAATTGGCCTTTTTGAAATTCACGTAAGTTCGTTTCTCCGACGTGATAAAATCCGTGGCACGATCGACAGACAGGATGATAGGCAGGTGGTCGGATGACAGGGCCACCATAGGTTGCCAGTTGATGCTGTTAATTAACCCCGGGCTAACAATAGTTGTTGTTGTTGTTGTTGTTGTTGTTGTTAACAATGCATTGCCCTGTCTAGAGTGTATGATCATTCCGAAGATCTTCATCAAGCTCTTCTAAGGTGAGTCCAAGGAAACGTGCAGTTTCAACAGGGTTTGTCCAGAGGGACAGAGGGGTTAGAAGAGTAGGTTCAAATGAACAATAGTTAGGTCCGGGGAGCTACTGCAGTTAACAGTTGAGGAGTCTCCATTCACAGTACAGAAAGAGGAGTTATCAATTTGCTCGGCTAATTCCCGTCCTCTGCCGTCCACAGAAAGGTGTGAATGCCACATATCATGATGGGCATTAAAATCGCCCATGATGATACGGTTATCGCCACAAAGAAACGCCCTAAGGTCAGGACGATAACTTCTGGGGCAGCAGGTGACGGGAGGAATGTATATATTGATTAGCTCGAGATCAACGCCACCATCTTGTATAACTATACCTTGACACTCTAAAGGTAAGTCACTTTGGTCAGTGTTGATATCAAATTCCCTATACTGCACCGTATGGTGTACAAGGAACGCGAGACCACCTCCGCCGTCCGTACGATCATGCCGGAGTACGTGGTAGCCTCCACTCGCTCGGAGATTCGTGTGGGGGCCAAGTTTTGTCTCCTGGATTGCAGCAATTTTGATTTTATGTAGCTGCATAAATGTGGTTATCTCCGCTATCTTGCCGGTCAAGCCGTTGCAGTTAAATTGCAACAATTTAAATTGCGAAGGAGAGGCAATGGCCACTCTGGGAGTTAAAGACTGATGTGTTTGCCTAGATGATGGTAGGTTATGTCGCGATATTGATCTCCGTTGCAGTCCTGAAGCCGGCGGAATTCGTTCACTATTAGATGAGTGTACATCCGTCGGCGTTGAGGGCTGCACAACTCGACAGCAAGGCGCGACAAACACATCAGTCCAGAGATTTCTGTTTGCGAGCCCAGAACATATGCGTAGGTGACACAGGCCTAGGCAGGAGTTCCACTTGACCGATGCCACAGACGCATATATCCTGTGCCGACATACAGTGCACGAAGAGTGAGTGACCAGAAGTTGATGGACTTGACTTTCATTCGTGCTAGTGCCGGAAGAAGTTATTAAAGAGTTTAGAGACGGGGGCTGAAGCTCAGTAGTGCTACAAGCATCAACTGATGTGCTACGAAGAAAGTAGCCATGAGCGGGTGCTTGTGCTGTTGATGCACTAGGAAGTAAGCTACAGCCGGGAACACATATATTCTGCTGGGCAATATAATTATTGCAGGTCGTGGAGACTTGATTATTATTAGAGGGCGATAAAGCAACATATGAGCGTCGCTTGCCTCGGGACGTCCTAGGACGTGAACAGCAGGGCGCCACAAAATTTTTATAGAAACTAATGGGCCGATGTGTTTTTGGATCTAGTCCGGAGCAACTAGATTTGTGCAACCAACCTTTGCATAATGCACACTGTACTGAGTGCGATCGTCTTGTATATATTTTCTTCCGACAAACGCAGCAGAACCATTCTCTTGGGCCAGGATTTGGCTCAATGCCAGCCCGGATCAAGAGAATAAGGAGCAGCAGTGCTGCAAGGGGCTGTTCCGGGGATGACAATAGGTGAGGAAATCGTGACGCGTTAGACAGGGTCACTTCGAAATGTATTGCTCTTGGCCGAGTCATTATAAAAAAAACAACCCGGGTCGTTTCGGTACGAAGGGTATTGTACAGGTACAAATACCGTTCTCGCAGAACCGGCAATACGTGAAACGTCTGCTGTCTTCTCAAATTGTAGCTTAAATACCTGGAAAGGAACAGAACCGTTAAAGGATGGGGTTTTTACCTTGGGTGTGCTTGTTGAAACAGATGGACGATTCACCTGCAACTCTTGGATACGTCCTCTCAGCGCATTGACTTAAGCGTCCATCTTTTAGCGTTTATCTTGGAGCTCTGCAATCTTTGCATCTTGTGCTTCCAGTTTTGAGGAGATCTGTGATGACACCTGTTGCAGCCGAGATGTCATGCAAGTTTTCTGTTCTTCCAACTGAGATGTCATGTGTGCCTTCTGCTCCTCCAACTGAGATGCCATGTGTGCTTTCTGTTCCTCCAACTGAGATGTTATAAGTGTCTCCTGTGATTCTAATTTTGTTGAAATGTTCGTCGACAACTGAGACAATGCAGCCAATAACGAGTTTGTGTTCACATTTCCACTGTATCCGGAGTATCCTTCTGCTCTTCAATTTTGGTCGCTCCCTCTTCTGAATGCTGAAAAACATGATGTTGTTGTTGTTGTTGTAACGAAGCGTAGCCCTGCCCAGCGTGTACTTTTCCTTAACCTAAATTGTCATCAATTTCTTCTAACGGGAGTCCTAGGAAACTTGCAGTTTCAACAGGGTTGGACCAGAGGGAGATGGGTGTTAGAAGAGTGGGCTCCGAAGAGCAGATAAATAAATGGTTGGTATTATGGGGTGACGAGCCGCATGCCGGACATTCATTCGGCACGTCAAGGTCTAGTCTGGATAAGTAGGAGTTTAACCTGCTACAGTATCCAGAGCGTAATTGAGCCAGAGTGACCCTTGTCTCTCGAGGAAGATGACGCTCCTCAGCCGCGACGCGAGGTGGTTTGGCGTGCAAAACGGCGTTCAGTGGACAGAGCGAGACATAAGACGCAACGGACGTGTCATGGATGTGCTTCAGGGCCTGCGTATGTACCTTTGGATCAAACGGCGAAAGTGTGAGGTGCCGGATCTCATCAAAATGCTCACGTAGATGTGCCCTTACGGTCCTAGGAGGTGGCTCATACTCAAGCAGTAGTCTGTTGGGATGTTGTGGTTTGCAACAGTTCAACAGGTACTGCTTGTTTAGCATTTCATTGTGCTCCAAAACTGGGAGCATTTCCACCTCATGATGTAAATGATGTTTTGGAGACATAAGGACGCATCCCGTGGCGGTTCTGAGTGCAGTATTTTGGCAGGCCTGCAGTCTTTTCCAATGAACCTCAGCAAGCCCCGGCGACCATATCGGCGACGCGTAATTCAGGATCGGCCGACCAATTGCTTTATAGGTTGCCAGCAACGTTTCTTTGTCTTTACCCCAAGTGCTGCCGGCTAGCGACTTGAGAATTTTGTTGCGGCTTTGTAGCTTAGAGACAATTGCGGTTGAATGAGCAGCGAATTTGTGCATGGGGTCGAAAGTTACCCCTAAGATTTTGGGGTGAGAGACAGTAGGTAATTTTTGATCGCCTACGTAGATTTCTAACTCCATGCCAACTTGCGCCGTCCAGGTCGTGAATAGTGTCGCCGAGGACTTCGTTGGCGACAATGTCAGGCTCCGGGCAGTGAAAAACTCAACAAGAGAGGGGAGATAACCATTGATCCTGGAGCATAGCTCATCTACGGAAGTGCCAGAAGCCAGGATCGTACAATCGTCTGCGTAAGAGACAATCGAGACTCCATCTGGTGGGGAAGGAAGCCTCGAAACATAAAGATTAAACAGAAGCGGGGAAAGGACACCACCCTGCGGTACCCCTTGTTTAATCTTCCTCGGTTTTGATTTTTTGTTTCTGAAAACTACAGACGATTGACGACCACTCAGATAATTGGCGGACCAACGCTTAAGACAGGGGGGGAGCGATGAATCTTCCAAATCGGATACCAGTTGTCCATGATTTACTGTGTCAAAAGCTTGAGACAGGTCAAGAGCAGCTAGAACCGTCCTGTGATGAGGGCTTTTTTGGTTGAGTCCGTCAGTTATCTGAGTGTTAATGGTATTTAGAGCAGATGTTGTGCTCCGTATTTTTCTAAAGCCATGTTGGTGCTCGGCTAACCTCAACTTTGATGTGTAAAGAGGAAGTAATACCGCCTCCAATGTCTTCACTACTGGCGAGAGGAGCGATATCGGACGATAAGACTCCCCTACGTTAGCTGGCTTGCCAGGCTTTAGTAGTGGGACCACGACTGCCTGTTTCCATTTTTCAGGTATGACAGAAGTGGCCAGGGACAAATTGAAGACGGTAGTGAGGTATTTTACTCCCTCTTCGCCGATGTGTTTTAAATGCACCATGGCTATGTCGTCAGGGCCCATAGCTTTAGAGTTTTTGGCTTTCCTGATGGCCACTCGAACCTCTGTAGCGGTGATGGAAACGGGGGCATTGTTTTTGTGTTTATGCGCACACCTGAAGATCCTACGTCTGTCCCTGTCCTGTGTAGGGTGTGGTACAAACTGTCGGCAAAAGGCCGTTGCACTTTTCTTCGGGTCACTAAACGTCTTATCACCGAAGGTGATGTCTACGTTTTTTGGTGGGCCCGTCGAATTTGACAGGGATTTGACTGTGGACCATAATTTTCCAACACCGGTAGAGAGGTTACAAGACCTCAGATGCTCCTCCCATTTGGCATGTTTGTGTTCATCTACCAACCGTCTGATTTCCGCGTTGAGACCACTGATCTGTGGGTCTGCGGGATCGATGCTACGTATATGGTCACGTTCATTGGCCAGGGCTGCAGCTTCAGTTGGGAAGTTTGGCCGTATATTCTGTATTCTCCCAGCTGGTATAAAAAGGGCTGCAGCTCTATTTATGACCTTACGTATTTCCTTTTCACCTTGGCGTACGTCAGTCGGTATGGGAAGAGCACTGAAGGAGCTCTCAGTAAACTCAGTAAAGCCAACCCAGTCAGCCCTCCTGAAGTTTACGTAGGATCTCTTCTCAGAGGTGGTGAAATCCGGGGCACGATCAACGGACAGGATGATTGGCAGGTGATCTGATGCCAAAGCCACCATTGGGCGCCAGTTTATGCAGTTTATTAGACCTGGACTAACAATTGTTATGTCCGGGGAGCTACTGCAATTTACTGCCATCCTCGTGGGGGCGTCCGTGTTCACCGCGCAGAATGTGGAAGCGTCAATTTGCTCGGCTATTTCCCGTCCTCTGCCGTCAGCAGAATGGCGTGAATGCCACATGTCATGGTGTGCATTAAAATCGCCCATAATGACACGGTTATCGCCCCGTAGGAAATCGCTTAAATCAGGGCGATAACTTCTGGGACAACAGGTGACGGGAGGTATGTAGATGTTTATTAGCTCGAGATCAACACCTCCAGCTGAAATGACAATACCCTGTCGCTCTAAGGGTATGTCCTCTTGGTCGGTGTTGAATGCAAATTCCCTATACCGCACGGTTTGGTGGATGATGAACGCAAGACCACCCCCACCGTCCGTACGATCATGCCGGAGAATGTGGTAGCCACCACTCGCTCTGAGATCCGAGTGGGTGCCAAGTTTAGTCTCCTGGATTGCAGCAATTTTGATGGAGTTTTGCTGCATAAACTTGGTGATCTCCACAATCTTGCCAGTTATACCATTGCAGTTTAATTGCATTATTTTGAAATGCGGGGGAGAGGCAATGGTCACTCTGGGAGTCAAGGACTGGTGCGCTCGCCGTGGAGGTAATATGCTAGTCCGTGATCGTCGTCGCAGTCCTGAAGGCGACAAATTCCGCTCGTTGGGAAACGAGGTAGAATTTGTCGGCAATGTGGGCTGCACAGCTCGACAACACGGCGCAACATACGCATCAGTCCATAGATTTCTGTTTGCGAGCCCTGAGCATATGCGCAGGTGACATTGGCCAAGGCAGATATTGCACTTGACCGATGGCACTCTGGACGCATATATTCTGTGCCGACAAACAGTGCACATAGTGTGAGGGACCAGGAGCTGATGGCCTTGATTCACACTTGTGCCGGTACCGGAAGAAGTAGAGGGGAGGAGAATATTTTGGGGCGGGAGTTGTAGCTCAGCAGTGCTCACAACATCAATAGATGTGCTACGTAGGGAGTAGCTATGAGCTGCTGTGTGAGGTGTTAGCGCGCTAGGGCGCGAGCTACAACTGGGAACACACAATGTTTGCTGAGCAATAGATATATTGCGAAGGGGAGGCGATAGCGCTACGCCGGAGCGTCGCGAGCCACGGGACGTTCTAAGACGTGAACAGCAAGGTGCCACGAAGGTTTTGAAAAAACTAAGAGGCCGGTGTGTTTTTGGATCTAGTCCGGAACAACTAGACTTGTGTAGCCAACCTTTACAAGATGTGCATTGCACCGAATGCGAACATCTGGTATAAATTTTCTTCCGGCACACGCAGCAGAACCATTCTGTTGGACCAGGGTTTAGCTCAACGCCAGACCGGAACAACAGAATAGGGAGCAGCCCTGCTGCAAGGAACTGCTCCAGGGATGACAATTTAAGGGGGAGGAATCGTGACACGTTAGACAGGGTCACTTCGAGTGTACTGCTCTTGGCCAGGCTGTAATAAAAAAAAAATACAGCCTGGGTCGTTTCGGTACGAAGGGTACTGCGCAAGCACATGTACCTTTCTCGCAGAACCGGCAGTACGTAGAAACGCTGAAAAACATGATCGTCAACATTGATTCCTTCCGCTTCCATAGCCTCACGCAAACGTGATTGAAGCTCTGCTTTATTGCCTGCTGTTGTCAGTCCACGCCGTTCCAACTCATTTTTGAGTTGCTGGATATTCAATTCACTCAACTTTGCAATGTCCTTGTTATCCTTTTCAATGTCCTTGTTATCCTTTTCAATGTCCTTGCTATCCTTTTCAATGTCCTTGAATTTATTTAACAATCCCACTTCTGACGAATTCGATGAATCTTCGATTATTTTCCTTGAGTTCGATCACTGTACGTTAAATAAAACACTTAGATTCTGCTTAATAAGTAGTACGCTTTATTCACTACTAAAAACCGTAGTACAATATCGCGGGTTAATTCACTGTTTAGTACTTCACTGTACAACACTTCAAAATAAACTGAATGAAGTGCGTGGTCTTGGCGCGGTTTATATACCCTAGCAGACAGCAGCTTCATTACCTAGAAACGTCTACACACCTCTGGGCTATTCGCGCAACAGTGCTCTCGAAACATTTATCTATCGTCATCTCCTCTTTGTGTCACATTCGCACTCTCTCGCTCTCGCGTCATGTACCTAAACAACTGTAGTTATCGTAGTGACTCTAGTGGTGGAAATACGCTAGAGTTGGGAGATGAGCGATTCTTGAGAGCATTCGCCACAGTATTATAAAACATTCTCGTCAAGTAATTGAAGATATAAGTTATATAATAACAGGAAAATAAAAAGGGTTGCTCCGGTGAACTTCTTAATAAAGTTAAGTTGATTTATTGAGCTCTGGAATAAATAAAGCTTATTTCCTATTAGGTATAATTTTTCAAATGGCATTTGTAAAGCGTTTAGACTCTTTCTTCTTCAATGTGAGGAACAGTTTTCGAGGCTTTTCAGGTTGTTTTATACGCAGATGTTGAATATAAACCTAAAAATATGTTTAATTTATAATATACCAGATTTGCTTTACATCTATACTAGTATTTACTTGTGCGGATTTGTAAGCCAGTTTTATTTCCACCTCACTGCATCTAGAACCGAGCCACAGAAAAACTTGTTCACCATTGTCTAATATCATGATGTCATCATCTGCCAAGTCATCTTGACAAAAATCGGTACATTTTTCGGCAACGGTGAAATATCCTTTTTCGTTGGAGCACCGGAAAAGACGAGTATAATTCATAAAATCTGCACTAGTATCGTAGGGTTTACGACCACCCAATGCTACCCAAAAGAAATTTTCAGGTTCCTCGCCTTCATTTAGAATCTACATTACATACACATGAATAAAAAAATATTTTGTGGAAAATCCCCCGGCTTAGTGGAAAATCCCCCTTTATCAGTAGCCGTATCGAAAAGAACAATATTTAGTATTCATTTTCGGAACGCCGGAATGTTTATCCACAACGACCTGTCTCAGATTTGGATCGGAAAACAGAACTTTCTGACTTTACTCGTTAAACGGCTAGTGTTATATACATATGTATGTAACATGGCAACCCTAGATTATGTCCGAAAAACGACAAATATCAAACATACATGAAACCAGTTGGGCAGTTGAACAGAAGAACTCGGTCGTGTTGCTTTAAGAACTAAGTTGAAGTTTATAAAAGTTGTAATTAATAATTTGAAAATCCAAATTGCTTTAATAAGTTAAATTCCCTATATTGTCGTAATATACTTTATTGAATTATTGAATTACGAAGTCGCAGCAATTACTTGTGCATATAATTTAAATGAGCTTAAATATATAAAGCGAATATTTTTCTAACCTTTAACTAAAATTACCTAAATATCTAAATCTACTACTACTCAAAATAAGTGAAGCTAAATTTAAGAAAAACTGAATAAAACTGAAAACTGAAATAAAACTGAAATATTTCTAATAATAAAACTAAGGTAACATCTTTAATTATTTACATGGGGGCTCAACCAAAACCTACAGCTGAGCGTTTGAATTGACATTACATTTGCTGAAGGGAATAAATGACAAAAATAAATCTAATAGAGTTTGTGCGAATTAAAAGTCTAACCACGTGAAGAAAATTGCATTAACATACGTAAAAGAGTGTGCAATTTAACAGCAGAAACAACCGTTCGACGAACAAACCCAAGAAATATGTATAAAAAACCGTTTGAAAATTTAATAAATACATAAGAATATCGGTGCTAAGTAAATAAGCGAACTCCAGTTGAAAAGAACAGTAGTAGATAAATAATGTGTTTAAATGAACGACAATAAAGCAGAGCAACAAGATAGGGAAAAGAAAATATATGAATTGCGGTCAAGAAAGAGAGAATTAGATCAAAATAAAATAGAAACGAATCAAAATTTTGAAGACGAAAGTTTAGAGGACAGAGATAGTCATAGCAGTGAGAGTGCTATAGAAACAAAGAATAGTGAATTGTTGGAACGGGTGGAAACTGAAACAAAAGAAATGGCAACAAGTGAACTAAACGAGTTAATAAAATTACTTGCAAATAAGTTTGATGATAATAATAAAGCTGCTATTTCTGGTGATGGATTTTCAAAAATTATTTGTGAATTTGATGGCAAATCAATACCTGTTGCAAAGTGGTTTGAAATTTTTGAAAGTAATGCTGAGGCATATGAGCTTAGTGCGAAACAAAAATATGTGCAAGCCAGAAATAAAATCGTAGGTGTCGCAAAATTGTTTTTGGAAACAGAAAATGTAAAAGACTATGACAATTTGAAACGCGTTTTATTGAATGAATTTAAACGTGATTACGATAGTTTTCAAGTTCACAAAATGTTATCTGAAAGGCGGAAAAAACGAGATGAAACCTTCCATGAGTATATGTTGCAAATGAAAAAAATAGCTAGACTTTGTGACATGGAAGAACGCGCGGTAATACGATATATAGTGGACGGATTGACCATTCCGATGAGTGCCAGGCAAAATTTGCACAGTGCAAAATGTTACAAAGACCTCCGGGATCAATACGAAATTTTCGAACATGTCAATGAGCGAACGGATACTATGCAAAACAAGAGTAATTTTAAACCGATAGCAAAAAACACAGTGGAAAATAATAAATTCTGCTTCAATTGTGGATCTAAAGATCACAAACGCAGTGAATGTAAAAATGAAGCGAAATGTTTCAAATGCAACAAATTTGGGCATATTTCAAAAGAATGTAGTAAAAATAAAACTTTGCAGGAAAAAAGCGTAAATGTTGCCATTTCAAGTAAGCGGTTTAAAACCATCAAGATGGACGGTGTCGAATTAAATTGTTTGGTGGATACAGGTGCCGACGTTTCGATAATGAAAAAAGATATATTCCATAGTAAATTCTCCAATCATAAATTAGGTGAGAATAAACTTATGTTGTTCGGTTTAGGCCAAAAATCAACTCAACCGATTGGGTATATCCGGGGTAAGGTGCGCGCAGACAACGTAGAAAAAGAACATAATTTTGTTATTGTAGAAAACAATGCGGTAAAAGTTGATGCAATTATTGGATTTGATTTTATAAAAAACTTTGTTTGTAAATTTGATGACGGATATACGTTTTATAACAAAAAGTCGGAAGATAATCAAATTGAATTAAATGTGTATAATGTTGACACGTCAGAGCTGGATGTAGACCCAAATTTTAAGCGCGATATCGAAGCTTTGGTACACCAATACAAACCAGTTGGCAATATTAAAAATTCACCTGTTGTTATGAAAATCGTAACAAGTGCAGATATGAAGCCATTTCGACATGCTCCAGCAAGATTGCCCCAACCAGAAGAATTAGCAGTTAACCAACAAATAGGTGAGTGGCTGCAGAGCGGAATAATTCGCAGATCCCACTCAGAAGTTGCCAGCAGAGTGGTCGTAGTAAAGAAGAAATGTGGTAGTTACCGAATATGTGTAGACTTTCGGCAGTTGAACTCAATGGTTTTAAAGGACTGTTTCCCAGTGCCAATAGTGGAAGATGTGTTGTTAAAGTTGAATAAGGCAAAGTGGTTTGTCACAATGGACTTAGAAAATGGGTTCTTTCATGTCCCTATTGACGAAAACAGTAAAAAGTACACAGCTTTCGTAACGAAGCGAGGATTATACGAATTTAATCGAGCACCGTTTGGGTTTTGCAACTCGCCGGCTAATTTTGTAAGGTATGTGAACTATATTTTTCAAAGTTTAATAAATAACGATGTTATGGAGCTATATATCGACGATATAGTAATATACGGCGAAACGCCACAGGAATGTATGAAAAAACTACATACTGTGTTTGAAGTTGCAGCACAATATGATTTGAAATTTAAATGGCAAAAATGCAAATTTTTGAAAACTAGAATAGATTTTTTGGGTCACTCCATCGAGAATGGCAAGATTTGGCCAGGAGAAGAAAAAATCAGAGCAATCGAGAAATTTCCATATCCAAGAAACGTTAAGGGTATCCAATCGTTTCTGGGCCTAACAGGATACTTTCGAAAGTTTGTGGTTGGTTATGCACAGATAGCAGCTCCGTTGACAAACTTACTAAAAAAGGATGCTGTTTTTAAAATTGGAGAAGTTGAGAAATGTGCTATCGAGCAACTGAAATCTAAGCTTACTAAAGAACCTGTACTACGTTTATATGACCGACAAGCTGAAACTGAGTTGCATACAGATGCATCGAAAGAAGGCTTTGGGGCAACACTGCTTCAAAAATACGAAAACAAACTGCATCCAGTATACTTTTGGAGTAAGAAAACTTCACCGTCTGAGGCCCAGCAAAATAGTTATACGTTAGAGGTTAAAGCAGCTTACTTGGCATTACAGAAGTTTCGGCATTACTTATTAGGCTTGCAATTTAAACTAATAACAGATTGCTCGGCGTTTAAGCATACAATGAACAAAAAGGATTTGCCAAGATCAGTAGCTCAATGGGTCATGTATATCCAGGACTTTACATTTACAGTCGAACACCGATCCGCAGTACGAATGAAGCATGTTGACAGCTTAAGCCGCTATCCAATAGATGTAATGGTCGTTTCGTCAGATCTAACATGCAGACTTCGAAAGGCACAACAAGAAGACGACTCGATACGTGCAATAGCAGTTGCGCTACAGGCTGGCCCGTATGATGGTTTCAAGATGAAAAATGGGCTAATATTCAAATGTATAAATGGCCGTGAGTTACTGTTTACTCCGAAACTGATGGAACTCGAAATTATTAGAAATGCGCATGAAGAAGGTCATTTTGGCACGCAAAAAACGGCATATATCATCGAGCAACAGTTTTATATACCGCATTTAGAAAGAAAAGTTAATAAAGTTATTAACAATTGCGTCAGATGTATTATACATAATAAAAAGTTGGGAAAGAAAGAAGGAATGTTGCAAGTAATTGATAAAGGTGATACCCCGTTGCACACGCTACACATTGATCATCTGGGTCCAATGGACGCAACCGCAAAGAAATACAAGTACATTTTGGCTATAACGGATGCGTTTTCAAAATTTTTGTGGCTTTTTTCCACGAAAACAACCTCAGCGGACGAAGCTATCGCAAAGTTGGCAGTGTGGGTCGAAACGTATGGATATCCGCACCGCATTGTAAGTGACAGAGGACCAGCATTTACATCGAAGCTTTTCGAAAACTTTTGTAAAGAAGGTAACGTAGAACATATTTTAATAACCACTGGAGTTCCAAGAGGCAACGGACAAATTGAAAGGTCAAATCGTACAATTTTGGCCGTAATCGCGAAGTTGTCAGCGGACGATACGACAAAATGGTTTAAACAGGTCGGCCAGGTCCAAAAAGCGATTAACGCGTGCATACACAATTCTACGAATACCTCACCTTTTGAAGCTATGTTTGGCGTTAAAATGAATACAAATATGAACAATAAAATATCTGATATACTACAGCAAGAATTTATACAACGTTTTGATGAGGAACGACAACAATTACGGAAGGACGCAAAAGAGCAAATCCAGAAAGCGCAAGAACGACAGAAACAGCAGTACGATAAAAGATGTAAACCAGCAAACGAATACGTCGTTGGCGACATAGTTGCCATAAAGAGGACGCAGTTTGTTGCGGGAAAGAAATTAGCGAGTGAATATTTGGGGCCATACAAGGTCAGCAAAATAAAGCGAAACAATAGATACGACGTTTTAAAATGTGGCGATTTTGAAGGTCCGGGCAATACATGTACTAGTGCAGACAATATGAAGCCTTGGAGAGCTTTAGAAAATGACGACGTGTTATTGTCATCTGGGACAGATGACGATCAGGAGGGCCGAGTGTAACATGGCAACCCTAGATTATGTCCGAAAAACGACAAATATCAAACATACATGAAACCAGTTGGGCAGTTGAACAGAAGAACTCGGTCGTGTTGCTTTAAGAACTAAGTTGAAGTTTATAAAAGTTGTAATTAATAATTTGAAAATCCAAATTGCTTTAATAAGTTAAATTCCCTATATTGTCGTAATATACTTTATTGAATTATTGAATTACGAAGTCGCAGCAATTACTTGTGCATATAATTTAAATGAGCTTAAATATATAAAGCGAATATTTTTCTAACCTTTAACTAAAATTACCTAAATATCTAAATCTACTACTACTCAAAATAAGTGAAGCTAAATTTAAGAAAAACTGAATAAAACTGAAAACTGAAATAAAACTGAAATATTTCTAATAATAAAACTAAGGTAACATCTTTAATTATTTACATGTATATGACTTGAATTTTGTGAACTGAGCCACCTACAATTTTTTCGACGGCTATGTATTTTAATGAAAGTTGGTAATATGGCTCACAACGATTAAACAAAAATACATATATAACAATTTTTCGAAATTCGAATTATTTTCAAAGTTATAGCTATCAACACTTTTCGAAATTCCTCACTATTTGATGATTTTCTCATGATTGGGCAAACCGATTTTTCTAATTTTTTAAATATATATCAAAGATGGCATCTTCTACCTAACAACGATTCAAAATTTTGCAAAAAAAATTTTTTTGCAAACATTTTTCGCAATTTTCAACTTCTCCATCGTGGTCAGATGGCGCTTTTGTATGATCTTGTTGTTCATTCCATTAGTAACTATAAGCAAAAAAAAATTTTTTTGCCAACCTAAGGGAGCGGAAGTTATTTACATTTTTTACCTTCATAGTACACAGTACGTAGAGAAAAAAAATTTCATGAAAAATTATCTAGTCTGTAAAAAAATTTAAATAACTCCCGCTCCCTTAAAGTGCCAAACAATTTTTTTTTTGCTACGATGGAAAAGTTAAAAATTGCGAAAAATATTAATCGTCGTTTGGAAGAAGATGCCATCTTTTATATATATTTAAAAAATTAGCAAAATCGGTTTAACCAATCGTGAGAAATTCATAAAAAAGTGAGGAATTTCGAAAAGTGTTGATAGCTATAACTTTGAAAATAATTCGAATTTCGAAAAACTGGCCCAAACGTATTTTTTTCTTGTTGTTGTGAACCATACAAAAAAGTTTCAGAAAGATAGTACAACTTCGAAAAAAGTGGCTCACTTCACAAAATTTAACTCATATATTAAGGGTCAAATACATAAAGCTTTGTTAACCTCGCCTGACATTTGCAACCTCAAAACTTTGCGCTCAACTTCAGAGGTATGTTACAATGAACGCTTTGACGCTTCTCTTTTATACATTTGTTTTCGTTATTTATTTCTTTGCATTCAGAGTGTTTTGGTTAATTTATTAATATAATAGAGAAAAAATGAATAAATTATTATTTCCTCTAACTTTTTATTCTTTAATTAAAGCAATGTCATCAACATCTGATTGTCAAAGCAAGCAAAGCAAGCAAAATTTGAGAGTTTGCCAAATTTTAACCTTGCTTCAACTTTGAGGTCCTCTATTTGCCATGCTTCGTTTAAATGCGTATACTGAACTTTTTGGTCAAAGTCAAAGTTCGAGGTAAAGTCAAAATAAAGCTTTATGTAACTGGCCCTTTAGACCTCTGCATGACTCCATCCAAAACGGCAAATGAATCATTCATATTGAATTTGAATTGAATTGAATTGGCTTTGCTTTGCTTTGAATTTGAATACCTGGCGGTTTGAAATAAATGTCTACTTTGAATATTCAAAAAATTTCAAACGAAATTGAATTCATATTTTGACATTTTTTTTTTAAATCTATGAAGAATCTTCTGAAAATACATAAATGAAACAATATCCTATTTTGTAGTTCTTTTTGTTTTAATAAATAAAGGCACTTAAGTGCAAGCTTTGATTACGGATAAGGTAAGATATCAAAAAAACGACGCAATATCATACTGGGTAACGTGACACGATCTTTGCCCACTAAATTTTAAATATCTTTTAAACCGTCCAATTTTAGAGAAACACTGTTATGATACAATTTATAGTCTATTAAATTTCCTTTCATTTGATAATCAACTTGTTTCAATGCGGATGCTTTACCGCAAGTTAAAACAAAAAACTTTCGAATTTTTCCTGAAAAATGGCGAATTTGTAAATTTCCGGGCTCTTTCGGCACGGGAAAGCAATTTCCGATTGAGCTGAAACTTTTACAATTGCATTGTTATATTTAATAGCACATTTCTAGAAGTGAGCACATACAAATTTCGAATACAAAAAAATTTCAATGTATGACAAAACCACCCTAATGAAGATATCCCAACAATCATTTCTGTGAAAGTTTTTAGATTGAATGTTGGATTGTAAATTTGAACGCAACATGGGCATTTCATATGTACATATATCTTCAAAATGGACTTAAGTCCAGTCTGAACAATAGTTGTTAATTTTTATGTGAAAAAAACATATCGTCAGTGATTCTGCAAAACGACGTAACGGGCATTTTCAAAACGGTGTATGCGATATTTCAGTTTGGCTGTTTTGCAGCTACAAATTATGGAATTTTAAGACAACTCCGATCAAGATCGATTCTTTTAATTAATTTTCAACCCAAAAGTAGTTTTCTTGAGAATAAATGAACTAGTCTAAATTGTGTTTGTCACAAACGTCGTTTACGCGGTCTCTTAGATTGCGATTAGTGGTTTTGCATAATCACCGACGATATCCATATTTGTATATAGATTATAATAAATACTTTTACTATGGTTTTTTCAAGAATTTTTGAATTTTTCAGAAATTTTTCAGGATTGAAAACCAAATGCAGTGGTATTTATTGCAGCCAACTCAACCAAAAACTTTCAACCAGATGTATTTCTAACTCTCGCAAAACTCATAACTCTATAATTACAAAAAAAAATCCAAATTTTTTAATTTGAATCACCCTAATGTATATGCGAATAAATCATTCACATTATTATTACACTGTACAGCAGCCGGCTGGGTATGGGACCATACTAACTTTTTAAAGAGATTAACACATAAGTAAAAAAATGGCGTTCCCCGTTTGTCGAAGTTAGACTCCAAAATTTAATTTCGGGCTTTCAAAGTTCCATGTGGGTAAAGCCATGTGAAGTGTGCACAAAATTTTGGTTTTTTTTCAAAACCCCGCCGATTTTGAAACTTGTCATTTCATTGGATAGTGGGCCAGACTCAAACCTCGTGCTAAAAATATTTCGTCAAAATTCGTGTCTTTGTTATTGTTATTGGAGGTCTAATTTTTGATAATTTTCAGAACATGATAATATTGAAAAATTATTTTCTCATAAACTACTGCAGATAAATCAATGAATTTTTTTTTTACTTACAGATAATTGTTTTTGCTATATTATATGTATTTTTATGCGATCTTATTGTTTACACAATTATACTTTAAATTAGTTTTTTTTTAACAAATAATTTTTTTTTTTCGTTCTATACGATCAAAAAAATTTCAAAATATGAAAAATAACGCGTAAAACAGTCAGCTTTAATAATCAAAAAAAAAATTTTTGTCCATTCATACCATTCCAAAGATATTGCATTTTTTGTCACCCCTTGCGATCAAATTGTTAAAATAATTATATTTAAAAAAATTTTTTTTAAAGAAATAACATTTTTTTTTCGTTCTGCATGCTCAAAAAAAATTGAAAATATGTCAAATAGTGCGAAAAACGGTCATCTTTGGTAATAAAAAAATGTTTGTCCTTTCATACCAATCCACAGATTTCTTATTTTTTGTCACCCTTTGCGCTATCCCAATGCGTTGCACATAGACCGTTGGGTGGTGTGCTGAACAATAGTGTTCTGCATTGGTCGTTGTTATCAAGCTATTTTCAATTATAACATACTGTACATTTAGCAGAATGTATGAGCATAGGAAATAATAAAACGGGATAACGTTTTTAAGTCTATATTTTATATCTTTATTAGTTGTAAGATATTAGGAAAAAAGGTAATTGTTTCCCAATACGTAAGTAAACCTACATATTCAATACATAGGTACATACATACATATTTAACAATATGTTTGTTACAAATTAACCTGACATATTCCACCATAACTTGTACAAAATGGATTCAAAATTGTTCAGAGTAATTTTTTGTTTTACGTTGCCTACATGCAAATAATATTTTCCACACTTGATTCATCACTTGAGAAAATTTGACTTCGAATCTTTTTGTTAAACATTGGTTGAGAATGATGGAATTGCCGTGTGTTTTTTATTGTTATGGCTTTACTTTTTGAAATTTCTTTTCATGAGCGTCGTGATCCACTTGGGAGCAAACATCGAAATCTATTGCCTGAAACGCATTTTCTGCCCATTCAAAAAGACTTCGAGCGTCGCGTATGTGATTTTCCGCTGCATACTCGCTTTTCGTGCCAGCCTTTTGACAGTGCCCCCCCACCCCATCGCAAGCTCTCTTACCGTGGAATCTCGCGAAAAAGTTCCACTCAGCTGCAATTCCAAAGTCTTCTTCGTGATTATATAAATTTAAAAAGTTAAATTTATTTTTGTATTGCGCTGCGGCTCCGTCAGAGTAATAGAACAATTTTTTTACATTCCTGGACCCAAATTTTTTTTTCATATAATTCGCAAGTCTTGTATTGAACAAGTGAACTGAACTTGAATCATGAGTCAGTTTTTCCGATATAATCACAAAACATAAGTGATGTAGAACACCATCAGCACGATAGTAAATTACGTAAGGGTGTATGGTTACTTGAGTGTTTGACCAATGGTGTGCCTGGATTTCATCTTGAATCTGAATTGCATAATTTTTCGCATTGGGAGAGCGCAAAGGGTGACAAAAAAATAAGAAATCTGTGGATTGGTATGAAAGGACAAAAATTTGTTTATTACCAAAGATGACCATTTTTCGCACTATTTGACATATTTTCAATTTTTTTTGAGCATGCAGAACGAAAAAAAATGTTATTTGTTTAAAAAAAATTTTTTAAATATCATTATTTTAACAATTTGATCGCAAGGGGTGACAAAAAAATGCAATATCTTTGGAATGGTATGAATGGACAAACATTTTTTTTTTATTATTAAAGGTGACTGTTTTACGAGTTATTTTTCATATTTTGAAATTTTTTTGATCGTATAGAACGAAAAAAAAAATTATTTGTTTAAAAAAAATGATTTAAAGTATAATTGTTTAAACAATAAGATCGCATAAAAATACTTATAATATAGCAAAAACAATTATCTGTAAGTAAAAAAAAATTTCATTGATTTATCTGCAGTAGTTTATGAGAAAATAATTTTTCAATATTATCATGATCTGAAAATTATCAAAAATTCAACCTCCAATAACAATAACAAGGACACGAATTTTGACGAAATATTTTTAGCACGAGGTTTGAGTCTGGCCCACTATCCAATGAAACGATAGTTTTCAAAATCGTCGATAAAGTGATTTTACCTGTGCACACTTCACATGGCTTTACCCATGTTCGAAAGTGGTTTTCTCATTGTTTTGTTTAAAAAATTGAAAAGGACAAAATGTGGGCGTGGCCTGCATGCCTCGCTTGACACCAATCGTCCTTTTTCTATTAAAAAATGTATGTTAGAAGTGCTATAAAGGACCAAATTGAGATCTTCGACAAAATTAAAAGCTGCATATATGGCTGATTCCTTGGAAACTGATATATTTCACATCGACTTTTTGTGAAATGTCAATGTTACGATAAATGACTTTTGAAAGTGTATACAGTGTAAATGGGGTATAAGAAATAGCTCCTGATTCGCATTGGGCTACAACGTAACCCATTAACGCCCACTGTAGCCATACGAGTACACTTCTTCAAATATCGAAAAAAGGCATTTTAAGAAACAAAAACATATAGTTTTACTACAAGTATGACATAAACAGCTTTGAACGCAAGTAAATTATTCAGTTTCATATTTAGAGTGCCCATTAACCCCTTATCAGAACACCTATTTGCTGAAAATTTTAACAATAATTTTTTTTATTTATTTGTGTTTAAATAAATATTTACCCAAAAATTTATTAATTAAAGGTATCAAAATGATAGTTTTGACAGCAGTCTCGATGCCGGACATTAATGGGATGAATAGTTTTGCCGTTTAAGCAAAATTTCGGGGAATTTTGGTAAAATTCAAATTCAGACTTTATATTTTGCGATATATTATATGAACAATATGCTCAAAAGCGTTTTGTTAATACACAAATATTTAATATTAGAAGATAAGTGAATCGTAAAAATTTATTTTTTTCGTCGCTCTTGGATTTGCCGCTTCGTCAGTTTACCGGCGGGTTTTATGTGAAGGTTGACCATTATTTTTTGGTAACAGATCACTATTTTCACTAACGCGAACTATAATTGATGACAGATATTTCATGGTGTTTCATTTTATATACAATTGTAAAAACAACTGTATCAAAACCAGTAGAATAAAAAGTTGTGTCATTTTAGGGTTGTGACATTTCATGTTTAATCTATTCTCATTTTAATATGGCTTAATATTTTTGGACTTCCGCTAGAAATTAGATGTATGCCACCAAGGTCTATAAGTGTTCTAAATTCCAAGGAAAAATAACACCTAATTTAGAAGAAAAGCTGTGGTAAAGTTGTGACATGAGAAAGTGTGACACATATATTAAACGCAAAATCTTCCCAACCCGTCTTCGAAATTTAACCCGCTCTAGCACAGTTTGATGTTGACATTAGACTGAACATGTGTCAAAAAAATTAACATTATATGTTAATTAATATTGGCAAACGACCACTGTGACCACCATTTTTTGATTTTTTACAAAACTGGAGAACAAAATTTAGTCCTCTATAGGACCCTAGTCAAGCAAATTGTTTTAAAAACAATTGTGGCATATTGTTACGCTCTTTATCCTCTTTCAAAGCCTGCTTATGCAAATTTTTTTTTTGATCACAATTTATAATGCCAATAGAAGTACATGACCTCAGCAAAGGGACACTATAAATTGTGAAATTTTTTTTTTTTCTTCTTTGTGTGTTTAAAAGTAGTCCATGCTATTAAATGATTAAATTTTGCACTTAATTTATTTGACTCGATGAGATATATAAGATTGCATATCAGTTTATTTAAAAAAATGTCGGGTTGTTACAAATTAAATGACATTTAAGACGATGAATACAAATATATCAGTTTCCAAGGAATCACCCATATAGTATTTTTTCATACATATACTATCAAATAAAGCAAGTACACTAATCAAGTAAGAGGAGGAAGAAGGTCACGTCCACATTTAACCTTTTTCAATTCCTTAAACAAAACTTTTAGAAACCCGAATCTTCGAAGGGTCCAGTTTCGAACTTCGAATGCCCGTAACTGAATTTTATGGCTAAATTCGAACAACGGTGAACGCCATTTTTTTACTTATGTCTTAATCTCTTAAAAGGAGTGGGATGATGAATTAGCTGGAGTACAAAAAGTAAGCATAAAAAAGTTTGTAAATTTGGTAACTGTATAACTGTGTGCTAATATTCGCAATGTGGAAAATTGGGCCAAAAAGGGTTAAATTTTGCAGAAATGACAACGTCTCGAAAATACCTTTCAAATGATACCCTAATCGTCCAAATACGTCAATAATTGGCTGAGTTATTAAAGTTTTCCACAAACCTACCCCTCGAAATATGACCAAAAACAGCATCATACATCTCAATATTTGGATTGCGTTTATAAAATTTTCAAACTTTTTTATGCTTACCTTTTGTACTCCAGCTAATTCATCATCTCAGGAGCTTTTTATTAAAAAATATATTTTCATACTCTTTTTATACATAAAAAAGGATATTTTTAGCGTTTTTTTAACGCGGTTTAGCTCCAGTAAATCTTAATATTTTTTCGAAATATTTTGACCAAGGTCTTAGAATACATTGAAGTTTATAATTCCGATGGAAACAGGGTGTCCATTTTTTTTTTTTATGGAGCGTGAGGCGCCTTAACGTACATACATATGTTCAACAGAAATATATAGTTGAAATTATGTTTAAACTTTTGATTAAATATGAGGGAGGGTTAGGGAAAGGGATAGCGAAAAGAATAGGAATAGGTATAGGGGAAAGACTATCTAAAAGAGGAAAAGATGGGGCATGGTATAGAAAGCGACTGGGGAAGCAACCAACTTTTTCAGGTGCAGCAAAAGAAGCTTTTGAGCTGGACAACCTCTAATCCAAACTATAGGCCCAGACGTAGACCTTGTGAGTTAGCAATAGTTCTCGCTTTGCTTTTAGCGGCCCGTATGTATTTTGCGCAGTGGTGGAAAGATCGATGAATCCCAAAGTCTGCAGGGCCCTCGGCTTATATATATCTTGTAGATTAATACTTTTCCAAATAAATGTCGATTTGGCAAAAAAAATTACTTCAGTGATAATTTATTAATTTTTGATAGAAACAGTGTCAAATGAATTGCCATTCTTAAAAAAAAAGTGAATGTAGTAGCAGGGACCCCCCGTAACGATTATTTTTGTATTTTTAGCATCAAAAATGGAAGACTTCCCAATATCGCAGATACGATTCAAGTATATGAATATGCACGTCTCTTCATGCTCAACAAAAAGCTTCTATAAACTAAAAAAATTTGAGGGAAATCCATATAAATTACAAATAATCATTATTTTTGATTTTTATTTTTTTGGTCAAACATAAAAGTTATTTTTTGATTTTTATTTTTTCGATCAAACATAAAAGTTATTTTTTGATTTTTATTTTTTTGATCAAACATAATAGTTATTTTTGATTTTTATTTTTTTGATCAAAAATAAAAGTTATTTCTTGAGCGATATTTTATCCCTCAAGAATAAAAATTAAGTTTTGAGTTTTAACTTTTTTCGCGGATTGAAAAACTCAAAACGCCGCTGTGCCTTTTTGGCAAGTACACAGAGCCAACACTGCCTAATAAAATAGAACAAAAGTCATATGATATCTCTATAGATTTTCTTCAAGAAGAAGTTCTTTTTATTTTTGAAGAGAAAATCTTATTAATCTTTACAAAGAGAAATCTTGCAAAAAACGTACTGATTTCTTAGGGTTCCTAACAAGAAGATTTGACTTATTAATGTTTTCAAAGGGAAAACATATTTCCGCATAATTGTATGTGTTAATAAGACGATCTTAGGGTACCTAACAAGAAGATTTGACTTATTAACAGATTTCCGCATAATTGTGTGTGTTAATAAGATTTGACTTATTAATGTTTTCAAAGGGAAATCTTGCAGAAAACGAACTGATTTCTTAGGGTTCCTAACAAGAAGATTCGACTTATTAATGTTTTCAAAATGAAATCACATATTATTGAGAAGAAAATAAAAATTATATTTCAGAGTTCTTATATTGTCTTCGAGAACTTCAGATTATCAGTTACGATTCAGTTTTAGATTTCTCTTGTATTGCCTTTACCTTCTTATGTTGCCTTTTTATATTTCCTTCAAGCCATCTCACCGCACTCTTCCTTACATTGCCTTCCACACTTGCCATATTGCCTCCACCGCGAATCGAACTAACCACATATTGAATGCTGAACACGGGTGCTTACCATCGAGCCATCGGGTACTTCTGCTTCTCAGCGTATAATTGTTCTACATGATGTCTGCTGATGATGATGCAAGATTTCCTTTTGAAAATATTAATAAGTCAAATCTTCTTGTTAGGAACCCTAAGATCGTCTTATTAACACATACAATTATGCGGAAATCAGTTAATAAGTCAGCAGGCGAATTCCAGAAATCTCCATCTATCTCCATCTCGTAAATGCTAAAATATGCTAAAATGCTTAAGCAAATGAACTCTCAGAATTTTAGGAGATGACGCTTATTTGCGATTCTGATCCACAGCCGCCTAGCTATGATAATAGTGCGTTATCTGCACTATAGATGGCGCGCAGGCATCACTGTAAGATGTCAATTTAGTTGTGATCCTTTACAACTCAGAAAAAGCCAGAAGTAAACCGAAACGCCCGAAGTTACTAGCTAATAATCCCTTACTTTTCAGCGTTACTCTACTTTTTTAATTACAAAATAAATTCCATTTTCGGTAAAAAGATTTGTGTTTGTTTATTAAAGTCGCTTAAGAACAGATTTTAAATTGTTATATACACCTTAATTTAATTATTTATTGAGTTTTTCTCTATAAAATTGTTATACGGAACAAAAAATATTTTTTAGTTATAACTTTTAAATGATAAATAATATTACTTTTGTGACTCCGGATTATGATTTCTGGGACTGAAACTCGACTTTTGATTCTTCTCCCGACTTTTTGCGACGTGTTTTTTGCAGTTTTAGTAGGATAGAAAAAAATAGAATTTCCAAAATTATAGGCAACTACATAATTGAATATCAATTTTTCTTATAAATTACACATATTTACTGTTTTTGAGTAATTTTAGTGCCTAAAACCATATAGTTCTACCCTTTTTCCATTTGTTTGCGTTTTAGCAACAACTTTTTTTCGTCGCCAAAATTTGCCAGCTTTTGGAGAAAATTGGAGATTTTACGAGATGGCTAAAATTGCAGAATCGCAAATTTAGCTTAGTAGCTGTCAAAAACAACTGAGCTACGTTATCTGATTCATTTTGCGTTCATCGCTTAAATATGCCAAAAAATGAAGCAAAGATGGAGATTTATAGAGATTTTCTTTTACTGGAATCGCAAAAGTCGCTAAAATTTAGCAAAATGAATTTAGAGATTTTAGGAGATGGAAATTAAGCATTAGCGAAAACTGGAATTCATGTACAGATCTTCTTGTTAGGAACCCTAAGATCGTCTTATTAACACATACAATTATGCGGAAATCAGTTAATAAGTCAGATCTTCTTGTTAGGAACCCTAAGATCGTCTTATTAACACATACAATTATGCGGAAATCAGTTAATAAGTCAGATCTTCTTGTTAGGAACCCTAAGATCGTCTTATTAGCACATACAATTATGCGGAAATCTGTTAATAAGTCATATCTTCTTGTTAGGAACCCTAAGATCATCTTCTTGTTAAGAACCCTAAGAAATCAGTCCGTTTTCTGCAAGATTTTCCTTTGAAAACATTAATAAGTCAAATCTTAATGTTAGGAACCCTAAGATCATCTTATTAAAATAAGGGGTCGTGCATATATGACGTCACGCGATTTTTGGTAGTTTTTGACCCCCCCTCCCCCCATGTCACACCCAGTCACAAACGCCAGACCCCCCCCTCCCCCTCGAATGTCACATCACACCCTTAATAAATATAAATTCAATATTTATTTGACATAAAATCTGATACATATTTAGAATGTTTATATTAATTATTAAATAATATTTGCCAATCGAAAGAATGAAAACGTGCTAAATTTGAAAACGCTCATGGACGTTGCACGCTAGAACACCTGCAAAAAATAACGTGACATCACGTAAGTGCTACTCCCCCCCTCCCCCCATGTCACATTTCGTCACAAATCGCAGACCCCTCCCCCCCTCAAAGAGCGTGACGTCATATATGCACGACCCCTAAGAAGTTTTTCTCTTTCAGCTTTTTTTAATATTTTGACAGAAATTTCGAGAAGATTTTCTTATTAATAACACATATCAAAAGAAATCGCAAAGAAAAAAGCAGAAATTGCACTTGATAATATCAATAAGACTTTCCTCATTAAACCAAATAGATTTGCGTATGGTTTTTTTTTCGTTTCCGCCGTCTTGACTACCCCTGAGCCTGAAAACCGTTCATAAAGACAATCTTATTAATCAAAAAATAACTTTTATTTTTGATCAAAAAAAATAAAAATTTAAAATAACTGCTATTGTTGATTTTTATGAAAAAAATCTGAAAATAATGATTAAATGTGGATTTTTATATTAAAACTCATAACAGTTACGGTCCCTGTGTAGTAGATTTTTACGTCACGTTGCCGTATTTTCATCATCTAAAATTTTTTTTTATCGGGAACATGAGAAATTGAAAACAATTAAAGGTCACTTTAAAGTGAGGAATAGTTTATCTGCCCGATAAGTTAAGTTAACTTTATTGGGTGGATGAGATAACGGCTCTTAAAATACGTTTTTTATACCTTTCATGAAAATGAAATGGTATTATAACTTTGGTCCGATGTTTGTAAATATGCGAAGAAGAAGAGATAGACCCATCAATAAGTATACCGAAATGATCAGGATGACGAGATGAGTTGATTTAGCCATGTCCGTCTGTCCGTCTGTCTGTCTGTCTGTTTGAACGCAAACTAGTCCCTCAGTTTTTGAGATATTTGGCTGAAATTTGGTATGCGGCCACCATTTTCCAATATAGGAATCATTTGTCGGAACCAGCAAGATCGGACCAATATAACATATAGCTCCCATACAACCGATTATTCCGATAAACGGATTTTGGGCTATAACTCCTGTAATTAAACACGAAGGAACGTGAAATTTTATAAGTGTTGCTATTTTTATATGTGAAATATCGATGCTGAAAATCATAGAGATGGGATAAATATTTCACATAGCTCCCATACAATCGATTATTCCGATAAACGGATTTTGGGCTATAACTCCTGTAATTAAACACGTAGGAACGTGAAATTTTGTAAGTATTGCTATTTTTATATGTGAAATATCGATGTTGAAACTCATAGAGATGGGATAAATATTTCACATAGCTGCCATACAATCGATTATTCCGATAAACTGATTTTGGGCTATAACTCCTGTAATTAAACACGTAGGAACGTGAACTTTTGGACGTATTGCTATTTTTATATGTGAAATATCGATGTTGAAAATCATCGAGATTGGATAAATATTTCACATAGCCCCCATACAATCGATTGTTCCGATAAACGGATTTTGGTAGATAACTCCTGTAATTATATAGGTAGGAACGTGAAATTTTGGAAGTATCGCTATTTTTATATGCGAAATATCGATGTTGAAAATCATTGAGATGGCATAAATATTTCACATAGCTCCCATACAATCGATTATTACGATAAGCGGATTTTGGGCTATAAGTCCTGTAATTAAACACATAGGAACGCGAAATTTTGAAGCATCGCTATTTTTATATGTAAAATATCGATGTTGAAAATCATTGAAATGGGATAAATATTTCACATAGCCCCCATACAATCGATTGTTCCGATAAACGGATTTTGGTAGATAACTCCTGTAATTATATCGGTAGGAACGTGAAATTTCGTAAATGTTGCTATTTTGGAATGTGGAATGTCGATGTTAAAAATCAATGAGATTGGACCAATATAACACATCGTCCCCATATAATCGATAGCTCCGACAATTTCGGTATGAGCTAAAGTTAAATTCACACAGGCTGTACTGGGGATCAAACAGTGAAAATCGTGACGCTTATTCATGAAAGGTATTTAGCCTTCGGCACAGCCGAAGACAGCTTTCCTTACTTGTTAGTATTTACGTTGTAATTTTAAAAAAATTTTTTTGGATGCATTTTCATTTTTCTTTTCATTATATTTCCTATTCAAATATTATATTTCCTATTCAAAAATTAGTGAAAATACCGAGCTTTGAGGTGTCTGGCTGAAGTTTTTGCCATGGGACGAAATCTAGAAATGATACAATATACGCAATTATTTTTGCCCAGTCTATCCTGTAGATGAAACATTTAAACAAAACCTTTTTTCAAGTATAGTTTGATTAAATAATAAAAGTCGAAAAGTTTCAATAGATTATAGAAAGTCTATAAAAATATATGCAACTTTCAAAGTCGTTTGGGCAGTTTTGACCCACTTATACAGGATAAGTGTTAAATTATTCTATTATACACTCTCGCACTCGCACACTTCTACCTCTTTCCGGTACCGCGTCTTGCCCACAACTGACTCACTCGCTCAACTCTATCATTACTCTTTTCTCTATGTGAACTGACTCAATCGAGGCAAGCCATGACAAGCTGCACTCAATAAAGTATTTTCGATCGGTAAATTTATTCGGGCAGACGCATTGCCCTGCGCGACCATTAAGACGCGCAATGGCAAATGCCCTTGTACGAAACACAACTCAATTTGGAATCAACGGCACATTCGACGAAAATTGATTCCAAAATTGAACAATGTAAACAGGCTTTAAGTGCGATTTTTGCATGCGGCATTTCACTTCTTTCACAAAGCTCTCTACATCATAAATAGGATCAATTTTTGACTTATGAAGTTCACTAGGTAAAATCGGTTTCTTACCGAATACTAATTCGAATGGTGTAAATTCGTTATCGAAAACGGTATTCGAAGAAGTATTGTGAAATAATGTGAAATACTTCAAGTAAGTGTCCCAGTCTGACAAAGTATCATTAAGAAATGCACGGAAGTATTCGTTAAATACTCGATGGTTTCGTCCGATTGAACCTAGCGTCTCATGATGATGCGCTGTTGAAAAATCGTGTTTGATCTTTGAAAGTTTTGTCAGCTTTGAGAACAATTCTTTTTTTATTCAGTGCCTAGGTCAGATTTAATTGAACTCATTGGACCTTATATTAAAATTACTGGAAACCTGCAGATTTTGTTGCAGAAAACAAATGCGAAGAGAGTAGACATGTTCTGTGTTTCGCTGCAACAAAATAACATTCTTTTTATACATAGTTACACACCATATTAAATTATTTTAACAAGCGTACGTTCTTTGTAAAGCAATTTGCAGCCGTTTTTTAAAGTCGCTTTTGTAAAAAACATTAAATACATAAATTAAATAAATAAAAATTAGAACTCTTTTAAATATGTCGCGAGCACCATCACAACAACAATCACAACAAACACAACGAGTAACACGGCTAGTGAGAACAAAAAGTTCTTTTGTAAAAGCTGCTCAGCTATTCGGCGAAAGTCTATTTGCTCTCTCCAACAAAATCCAGCAATTGATAAGCCTACCAACAACATCGATTGTAACAATGCTAATGTCGACGACGAACAATTGAGCTTGACTTCGATTGCTAATTCACTTGCTGCTCTTCGTGATGAAAATTCAAATATACGTACTCTATTCAATACTTTGCAAACAGACAACAAAAACCTGCTTGACAAGATGGATAATTTACTTGTTGAGTTTGCCTCATTACAGCGAAGTATCGCCGAAAAAGACGCTTTGATCACGGCGCTTAACAAAGAGGTCACTAAACTTCGTGCCTTACATGCTGGTTCTCTGGCTGAACCGAATCATAATTCAAATCTTTTTTTGCCATCGTTGCCTTCTTCGCATTCTTCTGCAGCGATTGCGTCGGCATCTAATGCAAATAGTGATAACTCGGCATTATCCATTCCACCTACACTGCCTAACAATGCGCTCTCACTCTCTGACAATTCTTTGTCTGTTTCTTCTGTGCCGACTTCTCAAAAATCTGATGCTGTTAACGAGGTAAACAATGATGGAAGTTTTGTTTATCAATTGCGTACCAGTAAAAGTAACAAATCAGCAGGTGATCACAACAATAAAAGAACTGCGCGTCATGAGAAGGTGCACAGTGCTAATATTGCTAACAGTGCTAACATGCTAATAGTGCTAAAAACACTGTGACAGGTCGGAATGTCTCTACAGAGTTAGATGTTGTCCTGAAGAGAGAATGGCTACATCTTGCTTCATTTAAGCCGACGGTTACTGAATCCGATATTATTTCATATGTAAAAAAACATTCCGGAATCGAGGATGATATTTCTTGCTATAAGTTAGTCAAGAAAGACATTCCGCTCCAGAACCTGCGGAAAATTAATTTCAAACTTAGCGTCTCTCCGGCCTTTTATGCCGAACTATTAGATCCTAGTTTATGGCCAGTTGGGGTTAACGTAATTTAATAAAAAAAACAGTCAGATCACAAATTAATGGAACAGAGGTAGTCAGCACTCGCTTAAAGTGCGGCTATATTAATTTGTTTGCTTTATAAAATTACAAATTGTAATAGAAAACATTTTTTTTTATATCAATATGATACACCATGTTATATACTAAATAATATTTTTCGAAATAAAATTAAATTTTTTAAACAAAGTCGGCATCACTATCGCTTTATTTATTTTTTATTCACACGGCTCGATATGTAATAAAACTATGAGAGCTGTTGAACACTCTGTGTATTGAATTGTATAATTAATTTTCTTTATTGAATGTGTAGTAATATTTACTATTAAATATTAAAAATAGGTGTTTTTTCTTCTTAGCTGCATAATTTTTTTCTGCTTGTCAAGAGTAAATTTCAATGGAAAAGCAAAACAAAATTTGACAAGCGAGTGAAATTGTAAGCACCTATAAATTAAGGTGCTTAGCTAAGCGGCGTTTATTCCTTTGAATTTCATAAAAAATTTCGTATTTTGACATGTTGTATTTTTTTGCCTTGACTGCATGAAGCTTCAGAATAAAAAACACCTAATATAAACTTACTGTGATTCAGAAGGCTGACTGCCTGAACTTGATTTTCTGAAACGCTTTCCCAAAGCTGTGAATTTTCTGTAGCACTGTACATGCATGTAGTATGCATTAAATATTATTTTACATACTATGGTTACAGGTAATTGGTTTGCGGCTTGCTTATGCATATATGCTTGTACGTATATACATAAGTAGGTTTAACTACAGGTAAGTATATTATGTTTTAGTTATTGTAATTAATAAAATATAATAAAGAAAAGGAATATGTGAGTACATAAATATGTAGGTATGTTTGTAAGTGGTTATGTATATATGTTTATATATTGTATATATATATATGTATGTACATTAGGGTGATGCAAAAAAAAATTTTTTTTTCTAAGTCTTACCCGCTCAAAAGCAGTAATTGATGAAAAAATAGTCCTCAAAAAAATGAGCGCCATTGCTTAACACTTAAGGCTCGCTATTTCTTTTTTTATTTCTCCATACATTTTGTATGGAAAAAAATTCATTTTTTTTTCAAAGGGATTTTTCTCATAATTCTTGAAATTTCTTTAAAAAAAAAAGCTTCATATATTCTTAAAGTGGACACTTTGATCTGTCCAAAACAAACTTTAAATGGCGATTATCACAACAACAATTTTACTCCAATTACACAAATTTAGTCATTTTAAAAAAAAATATACATTTTCAACTGGCTATAACTACACCTTTTTCAGTTTATATTCAGAAAGTTACACTTGATATTCAGAATTTACAATTGATATTCAGAAAATTCCAGTTAATATTCAGAATTTCCATTTCATATTCAGAAAATTACAATTCATATTCAGAATTTCCATTTGATATTCAGAAAAATAGAATTAATATTCAGAAAGTTCCATTTGATACTCAGAAAATTAAAATTAATAATCAGAAAATTACAATTGATATTCAGAAAGTTACAACTCATATTCAGAAAATCTCTTTGTACTCCGCATTTAAAATTTTTTCATATAATATCAAATGGAACTTTCTGAATATCAATTGTAATTTTCTGAATATCAAATGAAATTTCTGAATATTAACTGGAATTTTCTGAATATCAATTGTAAATTCTGAATATAAATTGTAATTTTCTGAATATAAATTGTAACTTTCTGAACATAAACTGAAAAAGGTGTAGTTTCATAGTTGTGATAAACGCCATTCATTATGTCCGGTGAATTTCAAAGTAAATAACAGTGTAACCAATTCTTGAAAATAAAATAATCTGATTTCTTATCGTTCAATAATTTTCTGCGCTCCGAACATCCGCGCGCACTCAATATCCACACGTTAAGCGAGTGCTGACTACCTCTGTTCCATTAGTTTGTGATCTGACTGTTTTTTTTATTAAATTATATATAATAATAAAGCAGTAGGGCAAGTTTCAGTCATTACTAAGCTCTTGCACCAACATCGTTCCGGCGACAACTTATAAAGGGTGCTGACTGGCAGCGTTCCACAATAATGCGGTCTGACCACTTTGACCACTTTTTTTATACTACAAACTACTTTTTTGCAAATTTTCAAATATTACTAAACACTTGTAGAGGATGGTGTAATTTTATATACTTCAAAGCGTGCCGCCGTCAGGTGTTCCAAACAAGCTCGTATGGTCAAGCTTACTCAGTAATGTTCTCTTAACAGCTACTAATGTAAGTTTTCCTCATGAGATACATTTTTTAGATAGTCTTTCCAGTATAAATCTTACCCAAATTAATTATATCCCCAATACGCTTGGTAAAATCCTCGATCTTTTATTCATTGATGCGAACCTCATCTTTCAGTTTCACCAGTGTAATTTCCCAATCTGCAATTCTGATATGCATCATGCCCCTCTTTATTTATCCCTTCAATTCTGTACTTTTCCCCCTACCTACATGCTTGATCCTCGATCTTTAAATTTCAAAGATGCGGATTATGATTCTTTAAATAAATTTTTTTGTGAGATTGATTGGAACTCTATTTTTCTTGCTCGTAATGTCTCTGAGTGCTTTGAAGCTTTTCTCGAACAAATATTTGAAGTCTTAAACTCCAATCTATCTTTGATTCCTGCTCGAAAGCATAAGCTACCCTGGTATACAAAGAGGCTGAAAAGACTGAAGAATAAAAGAAACAAATATTTTAAGCTTTTCAAGTCCACCAATAATAACACCTTTAAGGATAAGTACGTGAGCTTTATGCATCAATTCAACGAGCTTGATAAAATTTTGTATAACAACTATATTTCCCGCTACGAAGTTGAGCTTAAGTCCAACCCAAAAGCTTTCTGGAACTACGTTCGATCTTGGAAAGGGTGCGTTAATATCCCTAACTGTATGATACCTGATAATGTTGCTTCCACTTGTTTGTTAGACACTGTAAACCTTTTTGCAGACTTTTTCAAATCCAACTTTGGACGTGATTCTATGAACTCTTCTTATTCATTTAATGATTCGTTTAATACTCAACGTTTAGATTTTGGTGCCCTCTTTGTTACTGAGTCAGATATCCAGATCAGTATTTCTTCCCTGAAACTGTCTCTAAAATGTGACCTTGACGGTCTCTCTTCCTTCTTTTTCAAGAAATGCAGTTTATCCCTTTCTAATCCTTTATCTCATATAATTAACCTTTCCCTCTCCTCTGGTGACTTTCTTGACAGATGGAAGGTGGGTTCAATTATGCCCATCCATAAATCTGCTAACAAGAACGATGTCAAAAACTACCGATCGATCTCCAAATTATCTATCTTCTCTAAGCTTTTTGAAAAGGTGGTTAAGGATAAGCTTTCTTTCGTAGTTAAGGAATTAATTGATCCAAACCAACATGGCTTTGTTGGTGGTCGTTCTACAGTTACTAATCTCGCTGTGTTCTCCGAGTACTGTATATCAGCTTTTAGGAGTGGATCTCAGGTAGATACGATCTACACGGATTTTAGTAAAGCCTTTGATACAGTCTCCCATGATATTTTATTACATAAACTTGAACGCTTGGGTTTCCATTCAGTGTTTCTTTTGTGGCTTCGCTCTTACCTCACTAATAGAATATCTTTTGTTTAAATTGCTGGGACTAAGTCCTACTCTTTTGTGGGCACTTCCGGTGTTCCTCAGGGTAGTATTCTTGGCCCGCTGCTTTTTGTTCTTTTCATAAACGACATTGGTTCGTGTTTTAGTTATTCCCATTATCTACTCTACGCTGATGATTTGAAACTGTTTAGTAGTGTGAATTGCTCGTCTGACGCTCTTCTATTTCAAAACGATCTTGATAACCTTGCAGATTGGAGCGTCAAAAACAAATTATCGCTTAACATCCGCAAATGTTTTCATATGACCCTGTCGAAAACCCGAATTCGTATCGACACAAGCTACTTTATCTTAAGCAAGCAACTGTCTTCAGTCGAAGTATTTTCCGACCTTGGGGTTTTGTTTGACTCTAGTTTTACCTTTGTAAATCATGTTAATAGTGTTATACCCAAGGCATACTCGAACTTTGGTTTTTTAAAGCGTTATGCAAAAGATTTTAATGATCCATATACTCGGAAATCCCTTTTCAATTGTCTTGTCCGGTCTAAATTGGAGTATGGGTCCATTATCTGGAAACCTCTGTACAGCTCCCACTCTGATAGAATTGCACGTATTCAGCGTTCTTTCACTCGGTTTGCTCTGCTCCCGCTTCACTTCGTTGATCCCTATCCATCTTACACTGCTCGTTGTTTGCTTATAAACTTAAAATCTCTTGCTAGCAGGCGAATAATTCATTCATTAATATTCATTTACGATGTGGTTAATGGCTTAATTGACTGCGCTTTCCTGCTTGAGCAGTTATGCTTTAATGTCCCAAATAGGATTCTTCGTACCCAGTATCCTTTCCATGTAATTCCAGTTTATTCGAATTACCTCTATTTTGCCCCCATCAATAGAGCTGTTAATGAACTTAATAATATCTATCAAAAGCTAAATCTTGATTTTGCAATGCCAAGACCTGAGTTCGCTTATAAAATTACTTCTTTTTATATTTAGTACCTAGCCAGAGTACATTTACTTAGTTAAGTTTAACTCCTAATTTAACATGTTTGTATACCTCTAGTCTGTAAGATATTGTTATCATTGACTGAATAAAGAATAATAATATATTCTTAAAGGCATCAAAACTTGAGAGTCCACCTCCAACTTCCAGTGAGATCTCGCGGCTAGAAGCAAAAATGATTCTTTGGAAAGATAGCATTGTGGAACAGCTGACGGAATGCCTGAAAGAGGCGGAGCAGCGGGTTTTACAGAGAGTTGGTGAGTTAGCGGCTGAGATCACCAATTTGAAAAGATCTTGCACTGGGATGGAAACCAGGGTTGAGTTGGTTGAGAGTGAGTGTAAGCAGCTTCGATCGGATATAATCTCTTTAAAAGCACAACTCAATGATTGTCAAAATAATGCTGTGCAGTCTGATGATTTAATAAGTGGAGTCCCCCAAACACAAAATGAAAACTTATCCGAAGTATTTTCTACCATATGTGAGACTGTTCAGGTGAGTGTGCCATCAATCCGCTCTACCTTTCGCATTCGAAAGAGCAGTTATGGTAGCTCGCCTGTCATTGTGAAGCTAAATTCTCCCACTGATCGCTCTTCCCTTCTAAGAGCAGTTGCGAATTTTTGCAAAACAAATAAAAGGCCAATGACACTTCATGATATTGGGCGCAATGAAAGTGGCAAAATATTTATCCATGAGTGTTTAACGAAGAACAACCGCGAGGTTTTACAGCATGCGCTGCAGTTAAAAAAACAAAAGCGTCTCACATCTGTTTTCTCATTTGGGAATGTGTATGTGCGTGATTGTCAACAAGGCGTAGCTGAGAAAATTGAAGATAAAAAAGCGCGGACCGTATTGCAGCGAACAACAATGAAACTAATAACGAGTCTACAGCGATACTAGCATAAATATGTCTATAAACATGATTTGCATATTTTTATTATTTCTTATTTTTTTCTCTTTTTCTAAGATTCCATTCTTTGCTTCATTTATTTCTACGAGATTATTTTTAAACTCTCTTAAGCTTTATATTTACCTGTACTGCTACCCTAAAACTACCCCGCTTGTCTGCTTTGATTGTGGATAGAGTGACCAATGATTGTACTGACAGTGGGCATGTAAGGTGTGTTTTGAAACAAATTACCAAAAGGCATACAACATTTAATTTGTGTCTTTTAAATAGTCGTAGCCTTACGGTTGAAAAATTAGATTACATTTCGTATGTATTTGCTGATCAAAATATTGACTTAATTTGCATTACTGAGACTTGGTCCAGGTCTAATGTTGATGATCTACCTTGCACTCTGAATAATTATGTTTTGTTGAGAAATGATAGAAAATGTAACATTCGAGGAGGTGGTGTTGCCATGTATTGCAATGATACTTTAAACCCAAAAATTGTCTATCGTTCAGGGGATGCAAGTGAGGTTGAAAGTATGTTCGTTGAAATAGGCGACGCCCGGACGAAGTGTTTTGTGGCCTGTGTTTACAACCCTAATAGATCAAATGATTTAACGGACTTATTTCAGAAATTATCAGAATTTAGTTTTAATTATGAGCACGTCATTGTCTGCGGTGATTTTAGTATTGACATTCTTGTTAATGATTCCCGTAGTAGAAATATTAAGTATAATTTTCAGGCATACGATTTAAGTATTGTAAACCAATTTGCAACTCGTTTCGCGCCAAATAGTAAGCCAAGTTTGCTAGATTTAGTATGCGCTAACAACACCAATTTTATTAATCATATTGATCAATTTCCCATGGAAGGCATCTCTGACCATGAAATGCTTTTCCTATCTTATGATTTGAAGTTTAATACAAAAAAGCGCGATTTAAAAACAACGTACAGGAATCACAATGGTGTAGACATGGAGGCTCGAAAACAAGAAGCCTCTCGTCTTGACTGGAATGGATGCTTTTATTTCTCAAGCTTAGATGAAAAGTTGAAATTTTTTAATCATCATGTTACCTCTCTTTTTAATACATTCGTACCTCTCAAAACCGTTAAAATTCATGGTGATAAAAAACCTTGGTTTAAAACTGTTAAAGAGGCGAGAGAAAGCGTACAGGGCATGGAAGCATGCTCGCAATGAGAATACCTGGGAAGTTTACCGCCTTCTGCGAAATCATCAATCCCACAAATGATAAATGTGGTACGTACGATAATAGCAATGATATGATAGCTAGTGTAAGCAGCAGGCCTAATATCGCTGTTTTCGATTTCTCTTAAGTTACCGAAGGCGATGTTCTGAATGCTATCCTTTCCATTAAGTCGAATGCCGTAGGAATTGATGGAATTAGCATCCGATTTATAAAACTTATCCTTCCTTTCGTCATTAGCCCGCTTACTCATATTTTTAATTTTTCTGTCACAAGTAGTAGTTTCCCTAGCCTCTGGAAAGTGGCTAATGCTATCCCAGTTCCTAAAACCAAGTCTCCGAGCTCCTACAAAGAGTTTAGACCAATAATTAAATAATTAGCCTCAATTCAGTTTTATCTTTTTATTTCAATAATCTAATAGATTTGCATTTTGTTGCGATTTGAACATTAAATTTTGTTTTCGCTTTACCCCTGTTTAGCCTTTTTATTGCCTCCTTATCCCGTCTTCGCACCTTCCTTTTTCGTTGGTGAAATACAATTGATGTGCTTTCCTTTTGTTCAGCTTTTCCCGTAATCACCCCCTCCCCCCCATCCCCCTTTTCTCCTCCTGCCTTACCTTTACTTCCCCACAAGCAAAAGGCTCAATAGATAGCATTTCAATTACATTTTTCTCCGTTGTTTTGACGTTTGTTTGATTTGGTTCAGGTAATATTAGTTGCACTCATATTAATTTTGATCATTATCTTTTTTTTCACCTTCTTTTGCCAGCGAATCATTAAAAAGCATTATTAAGAATTGCCACGTTTATTTACTTTGATTTTGACATAGTTTTGGTTACCTCTCCTACCTTAGTGAGTAGTTGAAGCCTTCCAACATAGGGAAATTTATATATGTATGTGTTAGGTTATATTTTTTGCAGCAACCCTCTCTCCGCGACGCAGGCGCCTCTGTCAACGGGATGATCGGTAATTGCCAGGGTGGACACCTTGCCGCGGTACGAGGGCTTAAGTCGATAGCCACAGGGCTACGGTGCCCTTGTGATCATAGCGCTGCCCGGTACTACATCACTAGAGAAGCCTAGCGCCGTCGACAAAGATCTTCCCCCTCGCAGTCCAGGGACGTTTGCAGCCGGGAGGCAAATCGTGGCTGTAATCGAACGGAGCCTCTCTGATACCGGGCCGCCCCGGAGAGTAACTATGGCCTTACCGCGGTATGGGGCTATGCCGCGGCGGACGACACATTTCCCTTACTCTTCCCTTGACCCTAAGCTGGCCTTGCCCGGCGAGGGGTCGTACGAACAAGATGAACAATAATAATAAAATCATTAAAACTAAAGATACGGCAACTACGTATACTGCACATCAGAGGAGGACAATGCTGGACCAAGCGAGAACGCAACGTCGGAGGACAACCTCCATTTCAATATCATCCGAGAGATCGACAGCGATGGCAACTACGGGTCGATTAGCTCTGGATAGGGGCAATCCGCAAATCAAGTACCGGTACAAACACAGTGAAGCCAACAACGGCTGATGCTAAACCTCCATTAAGTGCCGGTACCGAAACCAATTCCTTAACGACTGTGGCAGTGGTCTCACGACCTGGCGCCAGAGATCCAAATAAGGGAACGACCACGATGGCAACTACGGGTCGAAATTCCTCCCAAAAGACATCTCCCAGTCGCTCTGAGTACTTGGACAAAAGAGCGGCCGCAAGGATCCTGAAGAAATACGAGGGAGTTTCACAGGAGACGCTATCGCCGAATGCCAGAAAAAAGCTCTGTTACCGAACTTCCAAAGCAATTATGCGCCAAAGAAGCTTAACGGAAATGCCTTCAAACGCCAGAGATCGGACGTGGACTTATAACCTCATCCGAAGCGGAAGCAGAACACCCACGTAGTGGGTAAACTTAGCGTTGCCGAAGTGACCAAAGACAGGATCCTCATAGGCGTCATTGATCGAGGTAACGAAAGCTGGGCCATCCCTAGAGACCAGTGGCGGTACGTCCGGAACGCGATCGGTAATGCGCTTCTTGACATTATGGATGAGTGTCCGGGTGCCACGACCATGGGTTCTGATGCGGGATGGCACCAGGACCGAATCGAAGTATTCGCTTGCGAGGATGCAAAAACTGTTGCACTGTACAAGGCAGCAGCTGCAAGACTGGGGTACCAAGGGGCAAGAGGTTGTCGACTGGAAGGACATTCCGGCTCGGGCAAGGGCAAGGGCATCAATTCCTGCCATCCCTGCTGAACATGAGAGAATTCTCAGGATGTTGCGGGTCATGAACCCATCTCTCCCGACGCAGGTCTGGAGTGTCAATCTGGTTGAGGACGCGGTAGGGCTTGATAGGCAGGTGGTCTTCACCTTGAATAAGGAGGCACTCGAGTCCCTTAAACGGTGCAATGGACGAGTGCACTACGGCATGGGTCAGATCGTGATCCACGTATACCGTGGCGATGCACAACGCGCTGCTATTTCGGCTGCTCCGGAGGACATCGCAGTGCCGGAAGAGGAGTCGGAGATTTCCGACTCGGAAAGTATGGTATCTGCCACGTCAAATGGCGAAGGAGCAGTGAACAGCTCGGAGATGGGAGACAGCCTGCTGGACGGGGAAGACCTCAACGTCACGGTGATAGCAGCTAGTCCTGAGCGCACCAATGCTGATACAGCCACAGTAAGTAGGGTTTCCGCCACGCCAAATCGTGGTCTGAACAACTCGTCGTTGAGAAAAAAGCCTCCAGACGAGGTAGAACTCGACGATAAGGCGGTGGCAGGGAAGTCTGAGCGCTCTCATGTTGGTAGTGCTTCAGATAAATCTGCACAAATCTAAAGCAGCCTCGGCTGCTGTGATCAGTCGTCTTTCTAAAGGCGACGTCGATGTAGTCCTCATCCAAGAACCCTGGGTCAATAGCTCAAGGATTTGCGGTCTGGGGACTAAGGGTTTTAAGCTTACCCGAGCCAGCGAGGGGACCAGGTTAGAGCCTGTATTTTGGTTAAGTCTGAGCTGAACCCCTTTCTCTTGCCCAACTATACCAATGGTGACGTTACTGCTGCCAGTTTAACAGTCGACAGTACCAGCCTGACAATGGCGTCGGTCTATATGCCCTACGATGCCGTAGAACCTCCCCCACAGAGGGAGGTAAAAGACCTGGTGGCAAATTTTTCCATGGGTCATCTTATTATCGGAATTGACGCTAATGTTCATCACGTCCAGTGGGGAAGCTCCGAAATCAATGCTAGTTGTTTGACTATTTATTAACAACTAATGATGAACATTCATTCTCTGACCACCGGTACATAGAACTAGTTCTAGACCTTTCTGTTGAGCAGCCGGTTATGAAACGCAACCCACGTAACAATAACTGGCAGCTACACAATGAAATATTAGCTAGGGACCTACCAGATCTGCCCCCACAAGTCCTCTCATCAGTAGGTGAGTTGGAGGATCTGGGAAAGACCTTTATAACGGCGCTCTCAAATACCCTAGAGCAGGCTTGCCCAGTGCCAAAACCACGCGGTACACATAGGCCGCATTGGTGGTCATACGACCTGGACTCGCTCCGCAAATCATGTAGGACACAATTTAATAAGGCCAAGAGCCTCGGCACGGAGACTCAATGGCTCGAATATAAAGTTAAAGTTAGGACCTGCAAGAAAGCTCTGAGGCAGGCGAAGAGAGCATCGTGTAGAAATTTCTGCACTGGGGTCGAAAATGCCGACGATACAGCGAGACTTAGACGAGTGCTCCCAAAAGCTCAAACAGCCACAAGCTATTTGCGCAAACCTGACGGATCCTGTACCAGCATGGAGGGGGAGACCCTAGGGCTGCTCTTGAATAAACATTTCCCAGGGAACTTGCATGAGGAACCCTTAGCACCTACAACAAACCTGGCTGTAAACATACCCATCACGAAGGAAAATATTAGGTGGGCAGTTAAAAGCTTCGAACCGTTCAAGGCTGCCGGGCCAGACGGAATTATTCCCGCACAACTCAAGCACGTTGGAGACATCAGCCAAATGGCTGGTATTTCTCTATACAGCCTGCCTGGTTCTTAGCTACATTCCGTGCTCCTGGAGAAGTGCCACGGTAGTGTTTATTCCTAAGGCGCGGAAGGCGTCCCATTACGAGCCCAAGGACTACAGGCCGATCAGTCTCTCGTCCTTTGTACTCAAAACCCTCGAGAGGATAATAAATGACTACCTCTCCACTACTATTGATAGCAACCTTATCTCTAGCTATCAGCATGCATACACCAAAGGGAAATCTACGGAAACTGCGCTTCACAGCCTAGTTTCTGTTATTGAAAAATCGCTGTGATGTGGCCTTTATAGCAAGGACTGAAACCGAAACCGAAACCGTAACCGTAACCGATTAAAACCGATTCATTTTTCAAAACCGAAACCGTAACCGTTATTTTGATCTGGAAAAGACCGAAACCGAAACCGTTTCAAATGCCGGAACCGGTTCCAAACGGTTTTGAATTTTTTCAATACCTTACTTCTGTGAGTGGGCACATAGGTACTTCCTTTTACAAGCAGGTACCCTGAAAGTTTTCATGGAAGATTGTCGAGCCACGTTTTGACATCAGTATCAAAATTCTGAAAGAGGAAGTTTGACTATAGTTGAATGAAGCGATCGAAACAAATTTACGAGATCCGAAAAAGAAATGTTCAGGCTTGTCTCGGGAAGCGCCACTAATTTTAATGTTTTTAACGATTTATACATTTCATTTGGCTTCCATTTTAATAAAAAAGTAGAGTTAACTTTAGGAATTTGTTTTGCAGAAATTTCATCCATGCATAGCGTTAATAAATGTATTATTATATTGGAGAAATCCCATCATGGCCGCAGGAAAAAAGTTATGAAAATTCAGACCTATTTCGTAGCTACATAGGTACATGAGTATTTTAGTAGTAAAATTTTTGTTTTCCTGTTTTTATTTGGAACCGAAACCGGAACGAAACCGTAACCGAAACCGAAATAAATTTTGAAGAACGAAACCGGAACCGAAACCGAAACACGTTGCAAAAACCGAAACCGAAACCGGAACGTTATTTTAATCGGTTTCAGACCTTGCTTTATAGACATTGAAGGAGCCTGCAACAACATAAGCCCTGATGCTATAAACATGGTTTTAACAAGTCTGGGCATAAGCAGGTCTCTTATTGGACTTATTGATCAACTACCAAGGGGTAGACGAATAGTTTCATCACTGGGCTGGGTTGACTTATCACGCTATGTCATGGGGGGCGGGAAGGTAGTGGCATATGCAGACGACATAGCTATAGTATATAGGGGCAAATTCCCACAAACCCTGTGCGACTTGATGCAAGTAGCACTGCGAGAGGTTTCCTCATGGTGCTCGCGTCAACCCGGGAAAAGTAGAACTGGTCCTTTTCACCAACCGCTTTAAGATACCACCGTTAATACTACCAAAACTGAATGACGTGCGCCTGAACTTGGCTGAAAAAGCCAAGTTCTTAGGCACAGTTCTGGATAGGAAACTAATCTGGAAGGAGAATGTTCTTCAGCGCCAGAAGAAAGCATGTATTGCACTCTACACGTGCAAAAGAGCCATTGGAAAAAAATGGGGGCTCAGCCCCGAAATATGCAAATGGATCTACACTGCAATCATTCGACCAATCATGCTCCATGAAGTTGTGGTAAGGTGGCCTGCGCTGAGCAAGGCAACAAACCTTAAACTGTTAGGTAAAGTACACAGATCTTGCATGATCTGTATAAGTGGCGTATTAACTGGGCACTGCCTCATTGGGAGGCACGCAGAAGGACTAGGTGTGCCCTACCGACGATGCTGTAGGAGTTGTTAGGATGCTGAGGAGGAGGAAACGGTGGAGCACCTCATCTGCAACTGCCAGGCTTTAAGTGGCGCGAGAATGCGCTTTTTGGGAGTTCCCTTCCTGGTTATCCTACGCCAGGTCACGGAGCTGGACATAAAGGACCTGATGGCCTTCATCAAGTCATCTAAATGGTTCGAGGAGGAGTAACGGTGTCGGTTTAGGAACGACAGTCCCGGGATTCTGCTATGTGGAGAATCCCGATAATACCGACATCAGTATCAAAATTCTGAAAGAGGAAGTTTGACTATAGTTGAATGAAGCGATCGAAACAAATTTACGAGATCCGAAAAAGAAATGTTCAGGCTTGTCTCGGGAAGCGCCACTAATTTTAATGTTTTTAACGATTTATACATTTCATTTGGCTTCCATTTTAATAAAAAAGTAGAGTTAACTTTAGGAATTTGTTTTGCAGAAATTTCATCCATGCATAGCGTTAATAAATGTATTATTATATTGGAGAAATCCCATCATGGCCGCAGGAAAAAAGTTATGAAAATTCAGACCTATTTCGTAGCTACATAGGTACATGAGTATTTTAGTAGTAAAATTTTTGTTTTCCTGTTTTTATTTGGAACCGAAACCGGAACGAAACCGTAACCGAAACCGAAACACGTTGCAAAAACCGAAACCGAAACCGGAACGTTATTTTAATCGGTTTCAGACCTTGCTTTATAGACATTGAAGGAGCCTGCAACAACATAAGCCCTGATGCTATAAACATGGTTTTAACAAGTCTGGGCATAAGCAGGTCTCTTATTGGACTTATTGATCAACTACCAAGGGGTAGACGAATAGTTTCATCACTGGGCTGGGTTGACTTATCACGCTATGTCATGGGGGGCGGGAAGGTAGTGGCATATGCAGACGACATAGCTATAGTATATAGGGGCAAATTCCCACAAACCCTGTGCGACTTGATGCAAGTAGCACTGCGAGAGGTTTCCTCATGATGCTCGCGTCAACCCGGGAAAAGTAGAACTGGTCCTTTTCACCAACCGCTTTAAGATACCACCGTTAATACTACCAAAACTGAATGACGTGCGCCTGAACTTGGCTGAAAAAGCCAAGTTCTTAGGCACAGTTCTGGATAGGAAACTAATCTGGAAGGAGAATGTTCTTCAGCGCCAGAAGAAAGCATGTATTGCACTCTACACGTGCAAAAGAGCCATTGGAAAAAAATGGGGGCTCAGCCCCGAAATATGCAAATGGATCTACACTGCAATCATTCGACCAATCATGCTCCATGAAGTTGTGGTAAGGTGGCCTGCGCTGAGCAAGGCAACAAACCTTAAACTGTTAGGTAAAGTACACAGATCTTGCATGATCTGTATAAGTGGCGTATTAACTGGGCACTGCCTCATTGGGAGGCACGCAGAAGGACTAGGTGTGCCCTACCGACGATGCTGTAGGAGTTGTTAGGATGCTGAGGAGGAGGAAACGGTGGAGCACCTCATCTGCAACTGCCAGGCTTTAAGTGGCGCGAGAATGCGCTTTTTGGGAGTTCCCTTCCTGGTTATCCTACGCCAGGTCACGGAGCTGGACATAAAGGACCTGATGGCCTTCATCAAGTCATCTAAATGGTTCGAGGAGGAGTAACGGTGTCGGTTTAGGAACGACAGTCCCGGGATTCTGCTATGTGGAGAATCCCGATAATACCGGGATTTTCCATATGGCAGGGTCCCGGAACTGACTTTCCTAGTGTTTGGTGGTATCACAACGGAGACATCAGCCAAATGGCTGGTATTTCTCTATACAGCCTGCCTGGTTGTTAGCTACATTCCGTGCTCCTGGAGAAGTGCCACGGTAGTGTTTATTCCTAAGGCGAGGAAGGCGTCCCATTACGAGCCCAAGGACTACAGGCCGATCAGTCTCTCGTCCTTTGTACTCAAAACCCTCGAGAGGATAAAAAATGACTACCTCTCCACTACTATTGATAGCAACTTTATCTCTAGCTATCAGCATGCATACACCAAAGGGAAATCTACGGAAACTGTGCTTCACAGCCTAGTTACTGTTATTGAAAAATCGCTGTATGAAAAGGATTACTGTCTCGTGGCCTTTTTAGACATTGAAGGAGCCTGCAACAACATAAGCCCTGATGCTATAAACATGGCTTTAACAAGTCTGGGCATAAGCAGGTCTCTTATTGGACTTATTGATCAACTACCAAGGGGTAGACGAATAGTTTCATCACTGGGCTCGGTTGACTTATCACGCTATGTCACAAGGGGAACGCCTCAGGGTGGCTGAAAAAGCCAAGTTCTTAGGCACAGTTCTGGATAGGAAACTAATCTGGAAGGAGAATGTTCTTCAGCGCCAGAAGAAAGCATGTATTGCACTCTACACGTGCAAAAGAGCCATTGGAAAAAAATGGGGGCTCAGCCCCAAAATATGCAAATGGATCTACACTGCAATCATTCGACCAATCATGCTCCATGGAGTTGTGGTAAGGTGGCTTGCGCGGAGCAAGGCAACAAACCTTAATCTGTTAGGTAAAGTACACCGATCTTGCATGATCAGTATAAGCGGCGTATTAACTGGGCACTGCCTCATTGGTAGGCACACAGAAAGACTAGGTGTGCCTTACCGGCGATGCTGTAGGAGTTGTAAGGATGATGAGGAGGAGGAAACGGTGGAGCACCTCATCTGCAACTGCCCGGCTTTAAGTGGCGCGAGAATACGCTTTTTGGGAGTTCCCTTCCTGATTATCCTACGCCAGGTCACGGAGCTGGACATAAAGGACCTGATGGCCTTCATCAAGTCATCTAAATGGTTCGAGGAGGAGTAACGGTGTCGGTTTAGGAACGTCAGTCCCGGGACTCTGCTATGTGGAGACTCCCGATAATACCGGGATTTTTCATATGGCAGGGTTCCGGAACGGACTTTCCTAGTGTTTGGTGGTATCACAACGGGCCTTTTAATACTGGCCTAGGTGTGCCTCTGCGGCGGCCACTTGAACCTAACCTATCCTATGTGCTAGAGATTAAGATATTTACCAAAGTATTACCTACCCACGTTTATAAAAACGTTGATTATTGGAAGCTAGGTGAGGTAGTGAAGCTATCGGCGCACAGTGGTCGTCCGATAAGCCACAGCATTTCTTTTTAATTTAATTTTCGGTTAATTAATTGACATCGCGCTTTATTAATTTTGTTATCTTCGCACAGCTTTCCTTGTAGCTTCTTTTATTAAATTTCATTATCTTCCTTTTCGTTTATTGAAATTTCATTTAGTTCGATTCGGGTTTAATTTATGGGTTTACTACTCGATCAAAACATACAAGCTGATTAGTTATTTTGACTTCCTGATTTACAAATTTTGGCTTTATTAAATTTCGATACCTAGGCTCAAGATACCCTCCTTTTGAATTCAGATATATATAGATGCCTATATAGATATATTTTAGTTGTAAATTAAGAATTGTGTTTTTTTCTTTTTAGTTTTCTTGATTTTGAACTTCCTTTATATAATCATCAGCATCCAATTTTTACTTTAAGTTTTAATTACTTTTTTACTTTTGCATCTTTCTTTTTGCATTATATCGGTGCATAATACAGGGACCCCCCGTAACGATTATTTTTGTATTTTTAGCATCAAAAATGGAAGACTTCCCAATATCGCAGATACGATTCAAGTATATGAATATGCACGTCTCTTCATGCTCAACAAAAAGCTTCTATAAACTAAAAAAATTTGAGGGAAATCCATATAAATTACAAATAATCATTATTTTTGATTTTTATTTTTTTGGTCAAACATAAAAGTTATTTTTTGATTTTTATTTTTTCGATCAAACATAAAAGTTATTTTTTGATTTTTATTTTTTTGATCAAACATAATAGTTATTTTTGATTTTTATTTTTTTGATCAAAAATAAAAGTTATTTCTTGAGCGATATTTTATCCCTCAAGAATAAAAATTAAGTTTTGAGTTTTAACTTTTTTCGCGGATTGAAAAACTCAAAACGCCGCTGTGCCTTTTTGGCAAGTACACAGAGCCAACACTGCCTAATAAAATAGAACAAAAGTCATATGATATCTCTATAGATTTTCTTCAAGAAGAAGTTCTTTTTATTTTTGAAGAGAAAATCTTATTAATCTTTACAAAGAGAAATCTTGCAAAAAACGTACTGATTTCTTAGGGTTCCTAACAAGAAGATTTGACTTATTAATGTTTTCAAAGGGAAAACATATTTCCGCATAATTGTATGTGTTAATAAGACGATCTTAGGGTACCTAACAAGAAGATTTGACTTATTAACAGATTTCCGCATAATTGTGTGTGTTAATAAGATTTGACTTATTAATGTTTTCAAAGGGAAATCTTGCAGAAAACGAACTGATTTCTTAGGGTTCCTAACAAGAAGATTCGACTTATTAATGTTTTCAAAATGAAATCACATATTATTGAGAAGAAAATAAAAATTATATTTCAGAGTTCTTATATTGTCTTCGAGAACTTCAGATTATCAGTTACGATTCAGTTTTAGATTTCTCTTGTATTGCCTTTACCTTCTTATGTTGCCTTTTTATATTTCCTTCAAGCCATCTCACCGCACTCTTCCTTACATTGCCTTCCACACTTGCCATATTGCCTCCACCGCGAATCGAACTAACCACATATTGAATGCTGAACACGGGTGCTTACCATCGAGCCATCGGGTACTTCTGCTTCTCAGCGTATAATTGTTCTACATGATGTCTGCTGATGATGCAAGATTTCCTTTTGAAAATATTAATAAGTCAAATCTTCTTGTTAGGAACCCTAAGATCGTCTTATTAACACATACAATTATGCGGAAATCAGTTAATAAGTCAGCAGGCGAATTCCAGAAATCTCCATCTATCTCCATCTCGTAAATGCTAAAATATGCTAAAATGCTTAAGCAAATGAACTCTCAGAATTTTAGGAGATGACGCTTATTTGCGATTCTGATCCACAGCCGCCTAGCTATGATAATAGTGCGTTATCTGCACTATAGATGGCGCGCAGGCATCACTGTAAGATGTCAATTTAGTTGTGATCCTTTACAACTCAGAAAAAGCCAGAAGTAAACCGAAACGCCCGAAGTTACTAGCTAATAATCCCTTACTTTTCAGCGTTACTCTACTTTTTTAATTACAAAATAAATTCCATTTTCGGTAAAAAGATTTGTGTTTGTTTATTAAAGTCGCTTAAGAACAGATTTTAAATTGTTATATACACCTTAATTTAATTATTTATTGAGTTTTTCTCTATAAAATTGTTATACGGAACCAAAAAATATTTTTTAGTTATAACTTTTAAATGATAAATAATATTACTTTTGTGACTCCGGATTATGATTTCTGGGACTGAAACTCGACTTTTGATTCTTCTCCCGACTTTTTGCGACGTGTTTTTTGCAGTTTTAGTAGGATAGAAAAAAATAGAATTTCCAAAATTATAGGCAACTACATAATTGAATATCAATTTTTCTTATAAATTACACATATTTACTGTTTTTGAGTAATTTTAGTGCCTAAAACCATATAGTTCTACCCTTTTTCCATTTGTTTGCGTTTTAGCAACAACTTTTTTTCGTCGCCAAAATTTGCCAGCTTTTTGAGAAAATTGGAGATTTTACGAGATGGCTAAAATTGCAGAATCGCAAATTTAGCTTAGTAGCTGTCAAAAACAACTGAGCTACGTTATCTGATTCATTTTGCGTTCATCGCTTAAATATGCCAAAAAATGAAGCAAAGATGGAGATTTATAGAGATTTTCTTTTACTGGAATCGCAAAAGTCGCTAAAATTTAGCAAAATGAATTTAGAGATTTTAGGAGATGGAAATTAAGCATTAGCGAAAACTGGAATTCATGTACAGATCTTCTTGTTAGGAACCCTAAGATCGTCTTATTAACACATACAATTATGCGGAAATCAGTTAATAAGTCAGATCTTCTTGTTAGGAACCCTAAGATCGTCTTATTAACACATACAATTATGCGGAAATCAGTTAATAAGTCAGATCTTCTTGTTAGGAACCCTAAGATCGTCTTATTAGCACATACAATTATGCGGAAATCTGTTAATAAGTCATATCTTCTTGTTAGGAACCCTAAGATCATCTTCTTGTTAAGAACCCTAAGAAATCAGTCCGTTTTCTGCAAGATTTTCCTTTGAAAACATTAATAAGTCAAATCTTAATGTTAGGAACCCTAAGATCATCATATTAAAATAAGGGGTCGTGCATATATGACGTCACGCGATTTTTGGTAGTTTTTGACCCCCCCTCCCCCCATGTCACACCCAGTCACAAACGCCAGACCCCCCCCTCCCCCTCGAATGTCACATCACACCCTTAATAAATATAAATTCAATATTTATTTGACATAAAATCTGATACATATTTAGAATGTTTATATTAATTATTAAATAATATTTGCCAATCGAAAGAATGAAAACGTGCTAAATTTGAAAACGCTCATGGACGTTGCACGCTAGAACACCTGCAAAAAATAACGTGACATCACGTAAGTGCTACTCCCCCCCTCCCCCCATGTCACATTTCGTCACAAATCGCAGACCCCTCCCCCCCTCAAAGAGCGTGACGTCATATATGCACGACCCCTAAGAAGTTTTTCTCTTTCAGCTTTTTTTGAATATTTTGACAGAAATTTCGAGAAGATTTTCTTATTAATAACGCATATCAAAAGAAATCGCAAAGAAAAAAGCAGAAATTGCACTTGATAATATCAATAAGACTTTCCTCATTAAACCAAATAGATTTGCGTATGGTTTTTTTTTTCGTTTCCGCCGTCTTGACTACCCCTGAGCCTGAAAACCGTTCATAAAGACAATCTTATTAATTTTATTAGGCATTTTTGGCTCTGTGTAATAAATCATAATTATTGGGTGGTATTCCTCATCAACATATCGTTGCTGCCAACGAAGACATGTTTCGTTGTTCGCGTGGAAGACTAACATATTTCAGCCAAATTTTTTTTATTAGAATTTCTAGAATTTTTTGGAGTATGCAGTTTTGTAGCTCATTGAATTCTAGAAGGAAGTCCGTATACATTCATAATATTAACTTTTTATATGAAAGAAAACAATTAAAGTCGTTTAAAAAAAAAATTCGCCAAAAATCAGCGCAATTTTTTACAAGCTTGAGATTACCATCTTCTTAGACTAGAATTCAATGAGCTACAAAACTGCATTCTCCAAAAAAATCTAGAATATCTAATAAAAAAAATTTGGCTGAAATATGTTAGTCTTCCACGCGAATAACGAAACATGTTAGTCTTCGTTGGGAGCGACGATATGTGCTCAATAATTTAAAACATATTTATTTGTATACACATTCATATTGTACAAAAATATGAATATATGTACATTAGGGTGCCTCACCAAAAAAGCTTAACTTTTGCCATCGGAATTGCATTTATTTGGTATATCCTTGTCAATATACATACATAAGTATGTACTCAATAACTAGAAACATATTTACATATGTGTGTCCACATTCAGGCATTAGATTGTACTTACCAACATGGGTGTTTTTCCAGGAAACTTGTAGTAACTTTAACTTTTAGTTATTTATTTTTAAAAAGAGAATCTTTTCTAAATTATCGGGAGACAAATTGCACCGCAAGTCACTGAGAATTAGTCTTAATCCTGAAAAAGAGCGCTCTACACTAACTTGCGTAGCTGGGGTGCTATGCACTATTTGTGCTAGTGACCACAAATATGGATGCGTATATTGCTTTGTTTTCCAATACTTCATTATATTAGCATCCAAGTCTAACTGTTTTGGGGCATAGCTTTCAATTTCCGAAATTGCTGTTAATAGCTCAGTATCCTGGGGTTCATCTTCCGACCTTTCATCGGAGGGAGATACTTCTATTGAGCTGAGCAGATTACGGAGCAAAGACGTTGAACTTTGTGACTGACTTTCCGAAAAATACATATCAGCCAATTCGTTATTTGTCGACGGTAAAAAATTCTCTTCGGTTTAGGGGTTTATAATATATCCGTGAGAAGCATGCCTGTTGTAGGAGTAGACTAAGATCCACATCAACCCGAGGGTTGGTGGAGTGAAGAAAATCGTTTCCGCTGTTTTAATAATCATGTGATAAAATTTCGCTAATCCCGTTTTATTTTATTTCAAAAGAACCGAAATCAACAGATCCTCCGATTTCGGGATTGACATCCCTTATATATACACTTCAACATGTGGTAGATGGGTGTGCATTTAAGTCATAGGTGGTCAGCCTGCACTAACAAACAAATAAAAAATTTGTCAACTACAATTTCAAACTTATTCTGAGTAATAGAGTGTTAAGAGTTTCATATTTTATTTTAATTCACGTGCTCCCGTCATAAGAGCTCAACTCATGACTGCTCCCCATGGCCCCCCTTACCTGTCCAATATGCTTTTCGGAATTTAAATCATATTCTTCAAACATATAAGTGCAGAAAAAGTCTAATATTACTCATATTGGAAAATCTAATTCTAAAATACATTAAAATTTATTTCTAAAATTGTATACTTTATAAATTTTTAATGGCAATGCAAACTGCCCATCTATGATGTTTATGCATAGGCATGAAATGTTAACCAGCTGAACTCTTTGTATTAGTTATTTTGTTTTTCTTTTGAGTCAACGAAGCAAAATTTTTTGATATGAGAGGCTGAATCCCATACCGCTGACCTATCTCAACAATGCACTGTGGGCGTCTGATCACCATAATAACTTTTATTTTTGATCAAAAAAATAAAAATCAAAAAATAACTTTTATGTTTGATCAAAAAAATAAAAATCAAAAAATAACTTTTATTTTTGATCAAAAAAAATAAAAATTTAAAATAACTGCTATTGTTGATTTTTATGAAAAAAATCTGAAAATAATGATTAAATGTGGATTTTTATATTAAAACTCATAACAGTTACGGTCCCTGGCATAATAAACTAACTTTGTTAAATTTGAACTAGAAACCTTCGCTTTGTTTATTAATCGTTCGTTTTCTTTTGTTGTATATGGGGTGAAAGAAAAGCACCATGTCTGACTAATTGAGCAACTGATTGCTGTGGGTGTTGCACTCCTGCAGTAGAGGGGACGTGGGGGTGGGGCGACCAGGACAGACGGGACTAATTGGTAACATGGGACAATAACGGACAAAAGGCACGTGTCAGGCCAAGGGGACTCTACTCGGTGAGCGGAGTCAAAGTGGAGTCCAAGGTCGTTCATGATCCATGAACGAGAGGGCGGGATGACTCCACCTGACACGGACAGGCCCCCTTCTTTCACCTCTTTTCCTTTCTTATTTATCTATTAGATTTCCACCCAGGCATGAACCTTCTTTTTTATGTTTGTATAGCTGCAGGCCTGACGAGCTAGCGGGATGCCACCTGCCAACAGCCAGAATTTGTTTATTTGAGTCTTTGATTTCGCTAAATGCGATGAGTGAGAGTGTGTCAGCACCATCGTTACTTTTTCCTTTGATATACTCTATCGTGAAGTTGTACTCGGCTAGTTCGAGACGTATCCTGGCTAATTTTGAAGTCGAGAAAGCTGGTTCCATAAATATATGGTCTCAATTGCTTAATCGCAAAATATATCGCTAATAACTCTAACTCAATAATCAGTTTCTTTTGCTCTGCATTATTAAATGATTTAGACGCAAAACAAATGGGTAAATCGTTATCTTCTTGATCCTGACTCAAAATATCGAAACAACCTGCTTTAGACGCATCGACCGTAATTGTAAACTTTTTTTTTGAAATCTGGATACTGTAGTAGCTGTGGTGATATTAAAGCGGATTTTAAGGATTGAAAGCACACAGTACAGTCAGTATACCTTTTTCCTATTCAAGCGATTTATAGGTGCTGCCAGAGAAGCAAAATTAGGTATAAACCTTCGATAATAATTTCCAAACGCTACAAAGCGTCGAACAGCGTCTTTGTCGGTTGGTTTTGTAAACTTTTTGATTGCTTCGATTTTTGACGAATCTGGCAACAAGCCCTTTGCCGAACATTTATGACCCAAAAAGGTGACCCCTGTAGGTCGATTCCCTAACTATTTTATCGCCAAGTGTTAGCGTTAATTCTGTTTAACGCCATTTTTATCGCTTTTCCCTATTCTCTAAGTGTTAACCACACTAAAAGTCGATACGCTCGATCAGCTGTTTTCGCTAACACTTTTATTATCGCGGATTAATTTGATGGTGTTTAAGAGAAAATAATAAATTTAAGTTGAAATAAAAATGTCTTTTGAGTTTGTGGCGCTTTATTTGGTGCGAAATATTGAAAATATGGAAATGCGTTAAAGGCAAGTTAGAGAATCACAGTTTCGTTAAGAGCAAACGCCAAACCCTGGCGAAAACCTAAACGCTTGGCGAGTGGTTAAAAGTTAGGGAATCGGGCTACTGGTCTAAGAAAATTACATTTATTTGGATTTAATTTGAGGTTGAACTTTGTACATGTACTGATAACTTGAGACAGATTTTTAATGTGATGTTTTTCTCTACATCCAATAACTATAATGTCCACGTACAAAAAAGCTACGTTAGGCGGAATGCCTGAAAAAGCAATCGTCATCATTCGTCTCGTTCTCACGGTGCAACGTTTAACCCATAAGGTAATACTTTCCATCTAAATGATCCACGGTCAGTGCTAAAAGAGGTTATGTCACGCGGGTCGGTTGAAAAATATTTTGCACGGCCAAGATTATCAAGGATATCATCTACTCGAGCGAGCCGAAATTTGTCGGCTATTAGTTTTTTGTTTACTGCGCGAAAATCTACGCGCATTCTATACGCTTTTTCGCCGTTTGTATCTTTCTTTGGCACAATTATGAGTGCACTATTATAATTAGAAAAGCTTTCTTCGATTAAATCGTTTTTTAATAATTTTCCACCTTGATTGTTTATTTCTTCACGCTGAGAGTGTGGAAGGCGATAATTAAAATGTTTTTATTAGGTCGCTTTCGTCGTTCTTGTGCCCGGATTTTTGCATTCGATTTTGAACCAACTTCCTGTTGTGCTAGGGTCTTGAAATTTTCACTACAGTTCAGGTCGCGATGACAATGCAATATTATGAAAAAAAATCCGATAGGTGCCGCGTGGGTCGCTATATTTTCAAAAATCGCATTTATGGTCCGATTTGGCTGAAATTCGGAACAAGTATTACTACTATGAAAAGAAATATTTTCCTAAAAAAAAAAATTCCGCTAGGTGGAGCTGAGATCGGGGTAATAAAAGCTGAAAATCCTAATTATGGACCGATTTAGCTGATATTTAGCGTGTGTATTACTTAATCAATTTCCAAATGTTCAAAAGAAAATTGGACCCGCTAGGTGGCGCGTGAGTCGTTCTATTTAAGAAATGCGAAGTTCTGTTTTCGGTGTCGATTAATTTGTTTTTCAACGAACTTCCCGTTGAGGTAGAATCTTGAAATTTTCATCGTCGTTCAGTTTTCTGGCCCCACGCAGTATAAGAAAAAAATAATTCCGATAGGTGGCGCACGGATAGTGATATTTGAAAAGTTTCATTTCCAGAGATTTTGCTTTGGATTTTGAACTAACTTCCCATTGAGCTGGGGTTTTGAAATTTTCACCATCGTTCAGGTTTCGCTGACAATGCATTATACAAAAAAAAATCCAAAATATTGCTTTAATTGCAAAAGTCCCATTTATCGGCCTATCTTCCTTATTGCTATCTGAATATTTCGTACATATGCTATAATGCGCATGCTATAATGTGTTTTCAGTGCCATAAACAGCATCGAAATTTCGAATATTTCATCTGCATACATTTAGGCGCAGCCACTGTTGCACAAAGGAAAGATAATGTGCTTTATAAGGCTTAAAAAAGAATAATTTTATTCATGTAACCATAGGCACACCGCGTAATGCGTGTAAACGTAGAAAATTGCCGAAGGCGTAAATGAACTGTCAAAATTTTTATGGAACGAAGTTTACACAGATTCGGTAAACTTCCACGAGGAGTTTAGTGTGTAAACACCTCCAAAAATTACCCAATTCGATTACGCTGTTCGACATGCAGTTTTTCAAAGCAGTCAATGCACACTAGACAAAAATAGAAGAATAGCTAAAAAATGGGTCAAAAATTTAATTAATAAGAATTTCATAATAAAAAGTATTCACATAAATTTATCTATATCGTTCATCTAACTGAGCTGTTAAATGTATATATTTACGCTTTGTATTTACGCAGAATATCCAATTACAATCTTAGAAATTTTCACAGACTCACAACTAAAAAGTATAAAATAAAAAATAGAATAAAAAAATATTTTTAATTTAAAATGTTTTTAAAATGAACTAAAAACTGGAAAAAAATTTCCCCTCTGCCTACATAGATTCTTCACCACGTAAAGCTTATCTGGAACATTTGTGATTGGGAATTCTTATAGGTATTAAATAGTACTTGGAGTTTGAAATGTATAAAAACATTTGGCGCTTGCTATATTGTGAAAAGATGTTTTTTTTTAGAAAAGCTCATATCGGTAATAAGATTGTTAGAAATTAATGCGAACCATCTTTAGCGTGCGCCAATGTTTTTATACCTTTCAAACTCCAAGTACTATTTAATACCTATAAGAATTCCCACTCACAAATGTTCCAGATAAGCTTTACGTGGTGAAGAATCTATGTAGGCAGAGGGGAAATTATTTTCCAGTTTTTAGTTCATTTTAAAAACATTTTAAATTAAAAATATTTTTTTATTCTATTTTTTATTTTTAATATACACAGGCGTTGTGTCTGAAAGTCGAAGTCTTTGTTCGTAAAAGTTGTTTTGTGTCATTTTATCATTGTTAAGCGCAAAAATATCAGAATACTCTAAACATAAATCAAGCAAATCGCTTTCTGCATATTTAGGTATTTGATTTTATAAAAATTTGTTTTAGCTCTTTAACACGATCAGTAGTGCGATTCGCTAACTTTTATCGTTTCCACAAACGAGATTTTTTAACCTTATCACAAATGGTTAGGGTTATCACATATGCAATTCACTAACTGGGTTTTGACAACACTGTTATTTCTTAAATTATCTTTTTGTATGTTAAAAATTTTGAATAAAAAAATTAAAACAGAAACCGCGATAAATTATCATTTGCAAAGACGACAACCAAAACAGCTGATTGAGTTTTATCGCATTCGGTGACAAAACAGGTGATAAAAGTTAGTGAATAGCAAATGTGTTAAAAGCAGAGCTGTTAATTTTGATTAGTAATTAGTAATTGATTGATTAGAAGGTTTTTTAATTAGTAATGATTATTTTAATTGCTTTCAAGAAAAAGCAATTACTAATTGATTACGATTAGAAAAAATAAAAAAAAAATTAAAAAATCAAAAGTAATCAAAAATAATCAAAAAAGCCGGTTTTGATTACTTTTGATTATTTTTGATTTTTTTTTTTGATTTCTTAAATATTTTAAATTTTTCTTATTTTTTTGGTTTTTTTTATATTTTTTTTTGATTATTTTAAAGTTTTGTTGTTAAAAGTATAACCATCTGTGTATCTTTGTATGCAAATATATACACCTACTAACACTTTGGGGCTCATGGATTTCTAGAATGAACCTTCATCGCTAAGTATATGCAAAAAAAAAATTTGAATTTTTTAGACCTAGTCAGAGCGTTGACCCCCGTGCGATACGCCTAAGCGGTGTCCAATCGGACCCAAATTTTATATGTGATTACTTTGACTTTAGTTCTATCAATTTACGGTATGAAATAAAAGAAAAAATAATTTGTATTTTTTTTATACCTTATAGGCTAATCTGAACTTTGACCTTTCTGCGATATGCCTTAACGGTGTCCAATGGGGACCAAAATTTAAATATAATATTTTCGACTATTGTGCTATCGATGGGTGTTAAATTTAAAAAATTATCCTTTTTATTTTTGGAGTCTCCATAGGGTAATCTAAACTTAAACTGCCGTGCGGCACCCCTTAACTGTCTCCAATCGTTCTAAAAATTTATATGTGATATCCTTGGCTACATTACTATTGATTTATGGGGTGAGACTAAGTATATCTCCTGTTCGGTATGCCTCCATACAAATAAGGACCACCCTAATGTACGTATGAGAAAAAATGTCAGGTTTGATGGTTATATTGGTTGGAGTGATGATAATTTGTCCTTTTATATCTAAACGGCTAGTGTCGGACATTTCACGTTTGATACCCTACGGGTACGGTCGGATAGTTCTATTCGAACACTTATAAGGCTAGGCTCACACTGCAACCGACTTCGGCCGTCCGGCAGCAATCACACATCCACACACACGTGTTTTAAATGAGCTCCGCGATTTCACCCGACGTAAACAAACTTTGGCCGCCCGATAAGATAGAACACGTTCGAATTTCTCTGATGAGGCCGGATGAGAAAGTCGGTTGCAGTGTGAGCGTAGCCTAAGTATGCTACACAAATTAAAACATAGGCATACCAACTATGTCCAAAAGAGACTTGTAATGATCAATTGATCAAAAATTATTAATAAATTTCGTCCACAATGGGCGACGTAGTCATTTATGGGCATTTGACATTTGATTTACTATCGTACAGTATACTATTAACAAGTTGTAAATTCCATATTTATCATCATTATCATTCCATATTACATATACCTTTTTAAAAGTAATTGACTGAATGTGCGAAAGCGCCAGTCTTCTGTTTAGGTTGTAGTTCGACCACAATGGGCGACGTAGTCATTTATGGGCATTTGACATTTGATTTACTATCGTACAGTTTACTATTAACAAGTTGTAAATTCCATATTTATCATCATTATCATTCCATATTACATATCTAATCTAATCTTGGCTTGCGTCATAATGACGCTTAACCGCCTAGGCGATTTTGGCCGTTTCGTATCAAAGCACGCCAGTCATTCCTTTTTAGCGATAACTGACGCCAATTGGAAACCCCAAGGGAGTACAAGTCATCCTCCACCTGTTGTTTCCATCTCAGTCGAGGCCTCCCCCTTCCTCTGCTGCAGAATTCGGGTGTCGATAGTAAAACTTTCTGTGCTGGAGCTTCTTTTTCCATTCGCATAACATGACCCAGCCAGCGGAGCCTTTGGGCTTTAATCCGCTGAACTATGGTCAGGTCTGCGTAAAGCTCGTACAGCTCATCGTTGAATTTCCTTCGATACTCGCCGTTGGCATCACGGGAAGGACCATAGATCTTCCGGAGAACTTTTCTCTCAAATACTCCAAGGGCCATCTCATCTTCTCTGGATACTGTCCATGATTCCGAGCCGTACATCAGGACTGGTATGATGAGAGACTTATAGAGCATGATCTTTGTTCTTCGAGAGAGGACTTTACTTCTCAATTGCCTACTCAGTCCAAAGTAGCACTTGTTGGCAAGAGTGATTCTCCGTTGGATTTCTAGACTGATATTATTTTCGGTGTTAATGCTGGTTCCCAAATAGACGAAGTCTCTCACCGTTTCAAACTTGTAGCCATCAACGGTGACTTGGCTGCCAAGGCGCAGGTGCGCCGATTCTTTCTTTGATGACAGTAGGTACTTCGTCTTGTCCTCGTTCACCGCAAGACCCACTTTTTTCGCTTCTTTATCCAGCCCAGAGAAGGCAGCGTTTACGGCGCGGTTGTTAAGGCCAATGATATCAATATCATCGGCATACGCCAGCAATTGTACGCTCTTGTAGAAGATTGTGCCATTGCGGTTTAGCTCTGCTGCTCGAATTATCTTCTCCAGCATCAGGTTGAAGAAATCGCACGAAAGGGAGTCGCCCTGTCTGAAGCCTCGTTTGGTTTCAAATGGCTCAGAGAGGTCCTTCCCGATTCTGACGAAGCTGTTGGTATTGCTCAGCGTCATTTGGCAAAGCCGTATAAGCTTTGCAGGGAAGTCAAACTCAGACATGGCGGTATACAGGCAACTTCTTTTTGCGCTGTCAAAAGCGGCTTTAAAATCGACAAAGAGGAGGTGTGTATTGATTCTTTTATCATGGGTCTTCTCCAGGATTTGGCGTATCGTGAAAATCTGGTCGATGGTAGACTTACCAGGTCTAAAGCCACACTGATAAGGTCCAATCAGTTTGTCCACGATGGGCTTCAGTGTTTCACACAATACGCTAGAAAGAACCTTATATGCGATATTAAGAAGACTGATTCCGCGGTAGTTGGTGGGGTTAGCGGGATCGCCTTTCTTGTAGATTGGGCAGAGCACACTTAAATTCCAATCTGGAGGCATGCACTCGTCTGACCATATTGTGCATAAGAGCTGATGCATGCTTTTTACCAGCTCTTCGCCTTCGTGTTTGAACAGCTCGGCGGGTAGTCCGTCTTTTCCAGGCGCTTTGTGGTTTTTGAGCCGGGATATAGCTATCCTCACTTCTTCATAGTCACGTGGTGGGACGACCTTTCCATCGTCAGGGATTGGGGTATCGGGTTCAACGTCTCCCTCGCAGTTTAGCAGTGAGGAGAAGTGCTCCTTCCATAATTTAAGTACACTCTGGACGTCGGTTACCAGGTCGCCATTATTGTCCTTACAGGAACTTGCCCCGGTCTTTAAACCTTCCGTCATCCGCCGGATCTTTTCATAGAATTTTCGGGCATCGTTCCTGTCAGCCAGCGTCTCAAGCTCCTCACACTCACGCCTTTCGGCCTCACGTTTCTTTTTTCTGAAAAGGCGTCTCTCTTCCTTCTTCGCCTCACGATAGCGTTGCCATACACCGCGGGTTGCGCCCGTTCGCAACGTCTCCCTGTATGCAGCGTCCTTTTTGTCCGAGGCTGTGGTGCATTTCTCATCGTACCAGTTGTTCTTGCGGGCTCGCCGAAACCCTATAGTGGCTTCAGCGGCGGTACGTAATGAGTGAGAGATATGCTTCCATTGCTCGGTTACATCGTTAGGTCGAGGATTGCTCTCCGATAGCAGGTGAGAGAGTCGAGTGGAGAAATTATCAGCTGTCTGTGTCACGCGCAGCTTCTCGACGTGAAACTTTCCTTCCGTTACTGTGCGTACTTTCTTCGCTGCACAGAGGCGTGTGCGTATCTTGGCTGCAACAAGATAATGGTCCGAGTCGATATTGGGACCGCGTAGGGTACGCACGTCTAGAACGGTGGAGCTGTGTCTGCCGTCGATCATGACATGATCAATCTGGTTTCTTGTTCTTTGATCAGGGGACAGCCAGGTAGCTTGGTGTATTCGCTTATGCTGGAACCTGGTACTACTGATGACCATATTGCGGGAAGCGGCGAAGTCAATCAACCTAGTGCCGTTGGGGGATGTTATATCGTGGAGACTGAATTTTCCAACTGTAGGACCAAAGACTCCTTCTTTGCCCACCTTGGCATTAAAGTCGCCGAGCACGATTTTGATATCATGCTGGGGGCAGCGATCATAAGTCTGTTCAAGTTTATCGTAGAAGGAGTCCTTCTCTGCGTCGTCCGTCTCCTCAGTCGGCGCATAGGCGCAGATAAGCGTTATGTTGAAAAACCTCGCCTTGATGCGGATCGCAGCGAGACGCTCGTCCACAGGAGTGAACGCTAGTACTTGGCGGCGAAGTCTCTTTCCCACCACAAATCCTACACCACGCGCTTTGCCGCGTGTCTGGCCACTGTAGTATACGTCACAAGGACCGATGGCCGTCTTTCCTTGCCCCGTCCATCGCATTTCCTGCAGGGCGGTGATGTCAGCCTTTGCGCTCGCGAGGACATCAACCAGTCGGGCAGCGGTACGCTCCCTAGAAAGGGTGCGGACATTCCACGTACATGCCCTAATATCCTTCTCATTGTCCTTACTTCGTTTTGCCGGGTCGTCAACATTAAAGGGGGTTCTCATCCGAGGCTTTTTTCGATTTTTTCATTGGACTAGATTTTTTACGTGGCGGGCCCCAAACCCAGCGCACAACCCGTTTCGGGGTTTTTTTGATTTGAAAATATTTTTACACATTTATATAGCGAGCCGCTTGCTTCAAGACAGACGCCCGCTTGCAGCCGCACCTCATGGTGAACAGACGCTGTGCAAAAGACCTCGGTGAGCCCTTAAACCAAGTAAGTCAGAGTGGCCCCACCGGGGCTCCCTCTCTTTCTGCCGCGAGCCTAGAATAGCTCACGTTGCCCAGAGTGTACGAACGAGGACGCAAGAGTCGGGATTGGGCAAGGTCACAGAGCAACCACACCCCCAATATCATCATTATCATTCCCTATTACATATACCTTTTTAAAAATAATTGACTGAATGTGCGAAAGCGCCAGTCTTCTGTTTAAGTTGTAGTTCGACCACTTGATGACGAACTAGTACGAAAGATCTCTAGATTTTTCCTCCAGGGATATTTATGTGCATGAATACATGCATTTATATAAAAGAACTTCTTGCTTCACCTATACATTTGTATGTTTGTGCAAGTGAATATTTATGTATGTACATATTTTTCTACAACAGTACTGGAAAAAAATCAAAAATAATCAAAAGTAATCATTACTATTGATTATTTTTTAATTTTTTATTTTTTTAATTTTTTTTAATTAATTGAAAAATAGTCATTAAAAGTGAAAGTAATTGGTAATAGATCATTAGGTGGCTTCTCAAAAAATAATCAATGAAAATGCTAATCATTACCGATTAGTAATTAAAAAAGTTAGTGAATCGCACTACAGCTCGATTGTCTATTTGGTTGATTTTGTAAACGTTATATTTAGGTAGTTCTGTACGAATGTTGCAACTTTTTATGTATTTAATTGAATTTGTGGTACTTATAACTTTTAAAACTGGATTTTCGGTATCGATAACGCATCTTGCTGTAAAAACGCCTTCTGCTATTTCTTGTGAGTCCACGAACAGTTGTTCGGTTGATTTTTCTAAATCAAAAATGCGGAAAACTTCGCATCTTGAAAGAACAACACAAGAGTCGCTGTCCGTACCGTGAAGGATTGGAAGTGAAACTTTTTCGCCGTTTAACCAAAAAGAAATACTACTTGTCGTGTAGCTGATTTCGCATTGATTTTGTTTCAAAAAGACTTTACCTAATATTCCATCCGACGGAATATTGAAATCGTCATTTACCACATGCAAAGTATGCTTAATAAAAAAATTTTAAAAATGTAAATTTGTTGTGAAAGTTCCCAAAGTAGGGACCACATCAGACGAGACGTAACTCCAGTAATAGTAATTATATCATTATCATTGACTGATAAATTTTTTTTAATGCATGAAATTTTAATTAATGATATGTCGCACACTGGGGCCACTTATATATATGGGGACGCTCAAAATTCTGAAATCCACTTTTTTACATCAGAATCGCTTTATCTGCACTAAAGTAGTTAATCTATAGCATCTTAACCCATTGGCGGCCATGGGTTAACCAGTTGGTGACCTATGTTTTTTAATTTAGTTTCGAATTTAATTTTCTTGAATCAGAATCGGTATATCGATACAAAAATAGTAAATCCCAAGAATTTTATCCCTTTAATGACCACGCATTAACCCATTTTTGACCCAAATTTTTTTCACTTAATTCCTAAATCAAAATATTCTCATCATATTTGTTGTATCTACACTAAAACGAGTCATCTTTGGAATCTTAACCCATTAACGGTCATGAATTAACTCTTTGGTGACCAATTGTTTTTTTAAGATCCATAACCAAATTATTTAAATCACCATTTGCATCTCTGTACAAAAATAGACAATGTGTATTATATTAACCCATTAGCGGCTATGGGCATGTTGATAGCACATGTTTTTTCTTTAAATTCTCATTTGAATAAGAATCGTTATGCCTCTACAAGATTTGTAGATGTGTAGCACTTTACCCCATTCACAGCCATACTGCAACACTTTGATAACTTTTTTAAACCTGAAATCAATTTATTTGCATCAGAATCGCCATAACTAATACAAAACTACGTTTTAACTCGTTAGTGAAATTTTTTCTCTTTATTCTGCAATCTTTACTAAGAACTAAGTTAACAGTGATAAAACGTAGTAAATAGCTATAAATAGAGGGTGTCTGAGTTAAAAAAAGGAAATATATATATGTACATATTATGTATGTATACAAAGAAGGTTTTCTCCAATTTTTTTGTTTCGAGATATTAAAAGTTTTCTGTTGTCACAAGTATGTATGTTTATATGGGAATAAGGAGTTTCACCGTTAGCGTTTTAAGCAGAACACGTATTTCCCCACACATTTTCATGCCTAACATAAAAAAAAAAACAAAATTGGAGTAACACAACTTGTGCTTCAAAGAACTCATATTATAATACAGCTTACAAGTCTAAATTAAAGAAACCTGGCTTGGCAAGTAACCTTAACCACAATTTGTAATTAAAGTAACCGGAAAATAATGGATCAACTAAATTTGAGATAGAACAGAATCAAATTCAACCAGATATAGGTGTTTTTTTTTTAACTAAAATTGGAATGCAATTTCTAAACTCACTTTCTTTTTAAATGCGCACTTTATTTTTGGTTCTGAACTCGGATTCTTCGTCACAAAGGATCATATTTTACTGCTGAGTTTTTACATTTACAACGTTTTTGCGCAAATTAAAAAAAGTCCATTTTGAAAAAATATTAAATACTAAAAATTAATTTTTTAAAACAAAATAATAAAATTTTATATCCTTCTCTTACACCATATATTTCAAATACACATTAAAATTTCTCACTTTGAAAAAAATTATTTTTTGGAAAATTTGCCATGTTTGCGTATGGATAACTCCCAACTGAAAAACGATTGAAAGCTGAGAATTTTATAGGGACCAATACCGGGTTATTATTTTTTTGAAAAACTCATTATTTCAAAACTGAATTTTGAGCACGCTCGGCCCAGTGTGTGTCGGCTTGAGTGTCGACTAAAAAGGTGCAACATTTTTTAGATCCGGTTAAGTTTAATTGAATAAAGTTAGAGAAATTTAGATTTAAACAATAAATTTTTTGAAGAAAAGTTTTTAGGAAAATCGGTTATTCGTAGATCTCTTGCTCCCCCAGTGTTCGCTCCTGAGGGGCATGAGCGTTTAAAGCCCGCACATTTGCGTTGTTATTACTCCTAGGAGTGGAAGTTTTTCGATTCGCATTATTCGCGCTATCGTTATTGTACTACTATTATTGTTGTTACCCTGATACCGGTTACTATTTCCCGAACGAAAATTTTGTCGCTGATTGCTACGGTTTGAATTATTAAAGTTACTGTAATTTGGCCTATTTTGTCTATAACCATTAAAATTACGACCATTTTGATTGGAAAAGCTACGACCCCGATTGCCACCTTGAAAACTTCGAAAATTGCTGTTACAGCGAGACCTAAAAGCAAGTACTTGACGTTCGTTAACTTCAATAGACTGTTCAACTATTAATTTTGCTACGACGTCTTTGGAATCAGTAAATGAAGTAGAAGCGAGAATTGACTTAACAAGGCTTGACTTTGCGTTCAACCGGCAAACGTTTACAGTTTGCTTAACCGCCATTTCATACGCTTTCGTTTGGGTTATACCCTCGATAATTAACGAACGTTCTAACGAATCAGCCAATTCCTCAATACGTCTAGCAAAATCAGTATAGGTGTTGTTATTTACTTGTAACGCGGCAATTTTTCCAGCAACCACTTTCGAGTTGTCTGGTTTGATACGATTTCTCAAGGCGACTTTTATGTCGTTAATGCAATTTACTTGTGTAGGGATCGCTTCGCGAGCTTTGCCCTCGAGTTTAGATTTTACAAATGAAATAAATCACTATCATCGCTTAGACCTTGAATAAAATTTATCTTTTCTATGAAAGATTCCAAAACTAACGGATCGCCGTTGTAATTTTCACGAATTATTGAAGCACAGAGGCTGACAAAACATTTCTTTTGATCTAACGTGGCCATTTCAAAAAGTTGATCAAGACCGAAAAAAATATTGGGTGAAGGACAAATTGATGCATTTTTGTAAACTGATAATGAATCTTTGAATGTTGGCAACTCTATATTTCCTTTTGTATCAGAAGTCAGATTCGTTATCAAAAAATTCTTTTTCTAAATCGTCTTTACAAACAATAACTAGTGGTTCTATTGGAACTTCAATTTGACAATTTAATCGAGAAAAGCATTTAATCAATTGGTCTTTACAACGTGACTACTTTACTTCAGCTTCTTAAAGGTTACACTCTGAATTATGAGCAGATACGATATCGTCGTATGCCGCAATAAGTAAAAGCTTAAATTCTTTTAATTTATTTGTTTTCGTCCACAACGGTCGATTCTGCAAAATCCGTTTAGTTATTTTAAAAAACTCTAGCCTTTTCTCTTTAAGTACTTTTTAGAAATCTGTCATAACAGGTTAACCTTATGAAAATATAAGTGTAAGAAATCACAAATTGAGACACAATGTACTAGGTTCAGAGACAAAAGGAAAATTAGCAACTGAAGAAGACACCACGCGCGTGTCGAAACGACTGTTTTGCAAAATAAAAACAAAAACAATTTTAACGACTATAAGGTGTTTTTCATTTTTTACATAGTTTAGTCGTTTAGCACTCAATAATTTAATTTAATTTTATTAAATATACATTTATATTAATTCGATTCTAAATACTTTTTGTAGTATTCAATACTTTATTCAACCTCCTTTTAGTTACATTCAATAGCAATATAATTATTAATCATGGTAAAAAAGCTTGTTTTCTTTATCATTTAGTTTTACATTTTTTTTAGTAGCAACAAACAAACTTAATATTTACAACTTTGACTGAGGCACCAACGCCACCTAGCGTTCGGATAATGTAACAAAATTTTAGCTAGGCGACGTGAGTTCCAGAATCGCATTTTAGCGATATGGCCTAAACTTCTGAGAGTTTATTTTTTTTTTAAACGGGGTCGCCCCTCGGCAGTAGTTTGGCAAACTCTCCGGGTGTATTTCTGCCATGAGAAGCTTCTCAGAAAAAAATTCATTTGCTTTGCATTGCCGTTCGGAGTCGGCAAAAAATTGTGGGTCCCGCCAACTTGTAGGAAAAACTCAAAAGCAACACACCACAAGTTGGAAAGAGAAGCTCGGCTAAAATCTCGTTAGAGGTTATGATAACCTGTTGGTATATCGCCGCCATTAGTTTTTTTTTTTTTTTGTTTCACCATTGTATTATTAGACGTGCAACTTAAAATTTAAAACATTACTTATTTCGATAACTCGACCGGTTTCAGAGTTATTAATGTTGCCACTTGCGGTGTGTTACGGGGTTGCCACCTACTTAGTTTTTTTTTAATCTCTTTGGGAAAGTTTATACTGTTGGTAGGTAAGATTTGGTGATTTATCATTTAAGTTCGATATGAAATGTTAAAAATTCGATGATTTTAGGCAATTTCTCAAACATTTCTAAAACGAATTTCCCCAAAAACTTTGTTTTTGTCAAATTTTGCCTTCTTCTTCATTCGTGCCTGATGGTCACACGATGTCGGGAATGAGATTAGGTATTGCACAAAAAGAAAGAAAGATATAAGGTGATGGCCGCCAGCGAGTTTCGAACTCGCAATAAAAACCTACCAGGTCAAGCGCTTAGCATGTAGGTAAGTTCGATAAAGTCGATAGAACTGGTACCAATTATGCCCGTTCTTCAAATCCTTATACGAGTGGTTTCCTAAAATTATCATATCTGTAACTCTGTTGAATTTTAGTGGCCTAGCATGAATACTTTCAACATGGAAAATCCCATTTGTATGTGAGGTGCCCGCACCTTTTCCCCTATCCCTCTTAATTCATCGCTGGTTTTCAGTTTCTGTTCTAAAGTTGGTTATCATCGGTCCATCCATTTAAAACGCAACTTAAGTTATGCATACATACACAAATACAATATTTGAATCTTATATACATATTATATAATATGTAGTAGAGGCAGACGTCCTGTCCAAATGTGAGCTCACTGTCCCCCCCTTTTACAACTCTCCTTCCTATCTTTCTTCGCCTTCACACTTTCCTTCTACCACACCCCTCTTCCTCTATATCCCATTCGTATTGGCCCCTGTTAATTTAGGCATACTTCTACCCATGTACCGAATTTGAAAGAAAACGCACCTATATAAGATATTTTCGAATTGATCGGTTCCCTAGTCCACTTCCGGAAGTAAGAAATTATGAATCTAAACCATTCTCGAATACACCTTATTCATATTTCGTTATTTCTGAATTTAAGAAGTTAACTTCTTTCATTGGTACTGGCTACACGCAGTTTTTTTTCTTTTACTACTGCTCATCTCTTAACAAACCACCCTCTGGAGAAAAAATCTTGCTTCAGAAACCGTTGAGAAACCCGGTGGGATTTTTAAAATCTAAAATTTTGCTGTATAGTGTAGTTTGATGAGTCTTTTTCTGACCATAGCTGTATCTTTAATTTTAGCAAGCATGCGGGCTAATGAGAAAATAGTGAAAAGATCGCGACCAGCGAAGCGGGCAGGGTCCTAGCTAGTTAAATATATTAGTATGAAAGTCTGGTGCACATTTTCTTTCGGCAAACGCAGTATAATCAATCCCTTGGACCAGGGTTTGGTTCAAGACCAGCCTAAAACAAGATAATAAGGACCAGCCCTGCTGCAAGGAGCTGCTCCGAGGATGACAAACTTATGGGAATCGTGACCCGTTAGACAGGGTCACATCGAAATATACTGCTCTTGGTCGGGTCGAAAAAAACCACTCGAGTTGTTTCGGTACGATTTGTATTGTGAAAACAAGGATACCATTCTCAGAGAACCGGCAGTACGTAGAAACTTACTAGAAGCTTATAACCAAAATGAAAAACGCCCTAATACACAAACTACCTACATTTTTTTCTTTAAAGCAATTGCTCTGCAGATAGGGTCTTTGTGAATTAAAGTAACGATATGTATAAATTGTTTAATAACATTGTTTTTACTTAAATATTTTATAGGAAGCAAGATTTCCTGCCGCGATTAAGCAGATGAACAGAGTTCAATGGTTAACCTTGGACAATACTCATCTTTGTGAAATTCCAGAAGAACTTGGCAACCTTTTCAAGCTTGAACATCTCTCACTTAAACACAACAAACTAGAGAAGCTATTCGGGGAACTAACGGAACTACCATGTTTGCGATCCTTAAATCTTCGTCACAATCAAATTAAAAACAGTGGTATTCCATCGGAGCTATTTCGGTTAGAAGAGCTAACGACTTTGGATTTGTCCCATAATAAACTAAAAGAAGTACCAGAAGGTTTAGAACGCGCTAAAAGTCTCCTTGTACTGAATCTTAGCAATAATCAAATTGAATCTATACCCACTACTCTATTTATACATTTAACCGACCTTCTATTCCTTGATCTTTCAAAAAATCGCCTGGAAACATTACCACCCCAAACACGTCGACTTGCGAACTTGCAAACTCTAAATTTGGCAGACAATCCTTTAGAATTATTTCAACTTCGTCAATTACCTTCCTTACAAAATCTTGAGTGTCTTAACATGAGCAATACACAGCGTACTTTACTGAATTTCCCAACCACACTGGATAGCTTGTCCAATTTGGCAGAACTAGATTTGTCAAAAAACTTGCTACCGAAAATTCCGGATTGTGTATATAATTTACCCAATCTTAAGCGCATCAATCTTAGTGACAACGCTATTACGGAATTAAGCTCAAATGTTGAATTTTGGGAGAAACTTGAAGTACTTAACTTATCCCGTAATCAATTAACAGTTTTGCCTTCAGCTATATGCAAACTAACTCAGCTTCGTTTCCTCTATCTTAATGACAATCGCTTGGATTTTGATGGTATACCATCAGGGATTGGAAAGTTGTGCTCGTTAGAGATATTTTCGGCATCTAACAACGTTTTAGAAATGATACCAGAAGGTTTATGTCGATGTGGAACTTTAAAAAAGCTAAACCTGAGCTCCAACAGGTTAATTACATTACCAGATTCCATTCATTTGCTAGAACGATTAAATCAGCTCGATTTGCGATACAACCCCGATCTGATCATGCCTCCAAAACCATCAGAAGCAATAAAAGGCGCTGGCGTTGAATTTTATAATATAGATTTTTCTCTCCAAACTCAATTACTTCTTGCTGGTGCTGCAGTACCTCCGGCCGTGTCTTCAGCTCTTAATACTAAGGATTCCACTGCACGTAAAATCCGATTGCGCCGTGGTCCACGAGCCGAGTCTGATCAGGACTCTGCTAAGATACTTAAAGGAATGAAAGATATAGCTAAAGATAAGGACGAATCTACAGAGTCCGTTGATGACTTACAAGCTGAATCGCTAAAACCAAAGAGATGGGATGAATCCTTGGAAAAACCACAGCTTGATTACTCAAAATTTTTCGAGAAAGACGATGGACAACTACCTGGTCTCACAATTTGGGAAATCGAAAATTTCTTACCAAACAAAATAGAAGAAGCAGCACATGGGAAATTTTATGAGGGAGATTGCTATATTGTGCTTAAAACAATTATTGATGAAATGGGACAACTAGGTTGGGAAATATATTTTTGGATTGGAAGTCACGCGACACTAGACAAGCGCGCTTGTGCTGCAATACATGCAGTTAATTTACGAAATTTCTTAGGAGCACGTTGTCGTACCATACGTGAAGAGCAAAGTAAGTATATGTATTTCTAAAATAATTTTAATCGAACGGGTTATTATGAATATTATTATCAAGAGTTGCTATATTAACGTTGATTTTTTCATGGCTCTTGAGTATCTTTTAATAGAAAAACAGTGTTTAAATTTGTTACTACAGAGAAGCAATAACAAAAGCAGAACCATGAGCAACGTGGCGAAATCATAATAATAGAAAATATTATAACAAACAATGAAGCAACTCGCAAGTCTGGGTAAACCGAACATTAAATACCCAGCGATAGTTTTCAGATCGCGATAAAAATACCATGATAAAGGCCCTGGAATGTATGGAAACGGTTACTTTTAAAATCAACAGAAAATCACAATAGAATGACCAGGAGGATTTACCTACCAAATTATACTATTATAGCTATTTACCTTGCCGAATTATGTAACTTTATGTGATTTTCGAAATTTTCCATATCGAAAATAGGCGTGCTGGGGAAGCGAATTCGTCCAATTTCGACAGGTATACTCTTTATAATTCTAGTATACCTTGCGTCAAATTTCATAGTTCTACCGTTATCACATTAAGGGCCGCTTGCATAAAAGCTGATAACGACTAACCGGAGTTTAATTGACGTATTTTGTATGGTTAGCTGTCAAGTTAATCACCGATTAGGCTTAATCGGCTTTTATGCAAGTGGCCCTAAAAGTTATGACCAGTCGAATCTTCAAAAACAATTTAAATATGTAATGAGAAGTTATTAACCGATTTCGGCTATTTTCAATAGCAACCTAACCATATGGAAAATCCCTGTATTATCGGGATTCTCCACATAGCAGAATCCCGGGACTGACGCTCCTAAACCGACACCGTTGCTCCTCCTCGAACCATTTAGAGGACTTGATGAAGGCCATCAAGTCCTTTATGTCCAGTTCCGTGACCTGGTGTAGGCTAACCAGGAAGGGCACTCCCAAAAAGCGCATTCTCGCGCCACTTAAAGCCGGACAGTTGCAGATGAGGTGCTCCACCGTTTCCTCTTCCTCGTCATCTTTGCAAATCCTACAGCATCGTGGGTAGGGCACACCTAGTCTTTCTGCGTGCCTACCAAGCAGACAGTGCCCAGTTAATACACCCATTAATATGGAGATTTCTCTTCTCCTTAGGGCATAGGTTAGGTTCAAGTGGCTGCCGCAGAGGCACACCTATGCCAGTATTAAAAGGCCCGTTGTGATACCACCAACACTAGGAATGTCAGTTCCGGGACCCTGCCATATGGAAAATCCCTGTATTATCGGGATTCTCCACATAGCGGAATCCCGGGACTGACGTTCCTAAACCGACACCGTTACACCTCCTCGAACCATTTAGATGACTTGATGAAGGCCATCAGGTCCTTTATGTCCAGCTCCGTGACCTGGCGTAGGCTAACCAGGAAGGGAACTCCCAAAAAGCGCATTCTCGCGCCACTTAAAGCCGGGCAGTTGCAGATGAGGTGCTCCACCGTTTCCTCCTCCTCATCATCCTTACAACTCCTACAGCATCGTCGGTAGGGCACACCTAGTCTTTCTGCGTGCCTACCAATGAGGCAGTGCCCAGTTAATACGCCTATTAGTATGGAGATTTCTCTTCTCCTTAGGGCATACATTTGTCTTGTACTTTTATGATCCCATTTCGGCCAGGTTTCTTTGGATATCCGGCATCCTGGAGATTACAGCCATCTTTCGTTGGCTTGGCGGAGTGTGTACTCCTTCAGCATTAGCTTGCGTGTGGCAAACGGCATACCTAAGTGCTCTTTATCCCGAAGAACCTGCTTGGTCGTGCCCTGCCTCGCAGGTTCGTCTGCCCTACAATTTCCCTCAATTTCCCTATGCCCCGGGACCCATGTGGGGTTCACGCGGTTCTGTTGGGCCATCTCTTATAGAGATCGACGACAGCTGAGCGTCAGTTCAGAGTTGAACGAGTAAGAACCAAGGGATTTGATGGCCGCTTGGCTGTCGCTGAAAATAAAAATATCCTGTCTGATAGTGTGTTGGTCTATCCAAGCCGCGGCGTCCATGATTGCTGAAACTTTAGCCTGGAAGACACTGCAGTGATCAGGTAGTCTGAAGGAGAGCTCAAGGTTCAGATCCTTTAAATAAACCCCTCCCCCAACTCTGCCGTCTAACTTCGAGCCATCGATATAAATGGAAGTGCCGCCATGAGTGGCGGGACTCCGATCCGTGCTCTCCCATTCTTCCCTGCTGGGAATGTTTATTTTAAAACCGCTATCTCCGACTGTTGTGGTCGCACAACGATCCGTGCTCAGTGGAATAAAACTATAGGATCCAAAATCCAGGCGTGTCCAGTAGTGCTTGCGCCCCAGCCGGACGTTTCCCTTAGACGCAGAGCCGATGCTGCTGCTACCCGGTGCCCTTCCAGATCGAGTGGCAAAATGCCAAGGATGGCCTGGAGTGCTTCATTGGGTGTTCTTAACGCACCGCTTATACAGATCATGCAAGATCTGTGTACTTTACCTAACAGATCAAGGTTTGTTGCCTTGCTCAGCGCAGGCCACCTTACAACTCCATATAGCATGATTGGTCGAATTATTGCAGTGTAGATCCGTTTGCACATTTTGGGGCTGAGCCCCCATTTTTTTCCAATGGCTCTTTTGCACGTGTAGAGTGCAATACACGCCTTCCTCTGGCGCTGAAGAACATTCTCCTTCCAGGTTAGTTTTCTATCCAGAACTTTGCCCAAGAACTTGGCTTTGTCAGCCAAGTTCAGGCGCACGCAATTCAGTTTTGGTAGTATTAACGGTGGTATCTTATAGCGGTTGGTGAAAAGGACCAGTTCTACTTTTCCCGGGTTGATGCTCAGTCCGCAGCGCGAGCACCATGAGGAAACCTCTCGCAGTGCTACTTGCATCAAGTCGCACAGGGTTTGTGGGAATTTGCCCCAATATACTATAGCTAAGTCGTCTGCATATGCCACTACCTTCCCGCCCCCCATGACATAGCGTGATAAGTCAACCGAGCCCAGTGATGAAACTATTCGTCTACCCCTTAGTAGTTGATCAATAAGTCCAATAAGAGACCTGCTTATGCCCAGACTTGTTAAAGCGGTGTTTATACCATCAGGGCTTATGTTGTTGTTGTTGTTGTTACCAATGCATTGCCCTGTCTAGAGTGTATGATCATTCCGAAGATCTTCATCAAGCTCTTCTAAGGGGACTCCAAGGAAACGTGCAGTTGCAACAGGGTTTGTCCAGAGGGACAGAGGGGTTAGAAGAGTAGGTTCAGATGAACAATTGAAGTGATGTAGATGTAGAGTAGCATGGGGGGCCCTACCACAAGCAGGGCATGTGTTTGAGATTGTATCATTCAGTCTGGATAAGTAGGAGTTTAACCTCATACTGTATGCAGACCTAAGCTGTGCCAAGGTGACTCTTGTCTCCCTTGGTAAGGTGCGTTCTTCTTCAGCAATATCCGGTGGAGGACTGTTCAGAACGGGATTCACTGGTAGAGATCTGACAAAAGTGTCTACCGACTCCGTGTGGATGTCGGTTAGAGCCCGCCTATGATTCTGCAGATCAAACGGCAAGGTAATATTATGCCGGATCTCATCATAATGCTTACGGAGATGTTTCCTTATGTCTCTCGGGGCGGATATGTGTCCAAAAGATGACGGGTTGGATGTGCTGGCTTGTGGCAGTTCAGAAGGAATTGCCTTCTCAGCATTTCCGCATGCTCTTTTACATTGAGCAGTTTTGCCTCCTGATGGAGGTGAGACTCGGAAGACATGAGGAGACATCCAGTAGCAGTTCTGATGGCAGTATTTTGGCAGACTTGTAACTTCGTCCAGTTGGTGTTATGTACATTAGGCGACCATATAGGTGCAGCATAGTCAAAGACTGGTCGGCCAATGGCCTTATATGTAGTCAGCAACGTTTCTTTGTCTTTTCCCCAAGTACTGCCGGCAAGTGACTTGAGGATCTTGTTGCGACCACGTACCTTTGAGACCATTGCAGACACATGACCAGCAAATGAGAAAGTATTATCCAGTGTCATCCCTAATAACTTTGGGTGGCTGACAGTTGGTAGCTTAGTGCCATCAACGAAAGTTTCTAATTCATTTCTCACCTGGTGCGTCCATGTCGTAAAAAGCGTCGCCGTTGATTTAGTCGGAGATATTGTCAGATCTCGCTCAGTGAAAAACCTGGAAAGGTCGCAGAGGTAACCGTTGATTCTCGTACAGAGTTCATCAGTATAGGGGCCCTTCCCCGTCGCCATTATTGTACAGTCGTCGGCATATGAAACGACGGAGACGCCCTCTGGTGGTGGGGGCATCTTCGATAGATAGAAATTAAACAGTGTCGGGGATAGGACACCACCCTGTCGCACCCCCTGTCTAATACGTCTAGGTTTTGATGTTGCGTTTCTAAAGTTAACCGACGCCTGCCGTCCATTCAAATAATTAGCGGTCCATCTCTTTGCCATCGCTGTCGATCTCTCGGCTGATAAAGAAATGGAGTTTGTTCTCCGACGTTGCGTTCCCGCTTGCCCCAGCAATTTCCTCCTCTGCTGTGCAGTATACATGGTTGTATCTTTAGTTTTAGGCTTTTTATTACTATTTTTCATCTTGTTCGTACGACCCCTCGCCGGGCAAGGCCAGTTTAGGGTCAAGGGAAGAGTAAGGGGAATGTGCCGTCCGCCGCGGCAGATCCCCATACCGCGGTAAGGCCATAATTACTCTCCGAGGCGGCCCGGTATCAAAGAGACTCCGTTCGATTACAGCCACGATTTGCCTCCCGGCTGCAAACGTCCAATGGGCACGAGGTCGCATAACACCCTGGATTGGGAGGGGGAAGATCTTAGTCGTCGCGCCAGAAAGGCTAGGCTTCTCTTGTGATGTAGTACCGGACTGCGCTATGATCACAAGGGCAGCGTAGCCCTGTGGCTATCGTCTTAAGCCCTCGTACCGCGGCAAGGTGTCCACCCTTCACGAGGGCCTTAGGGCATAAATGTGTCTTGATCTTTTATAATCCCATCGGCCAGATTTCTTTGGATATCCGGCATCCTGGAGATTGCGGCCATCTTTCGTTGGCTTGACGGAGTGTGTACTCTTTCAGAATTAGCTGCATGTGGCAAACGGCATACCTAAGCGCTCTTTATCCCAAAGAACCTGCTTGGTCGTGCCCTGCCTCGCAAGTTCGTCTGCCCTACAATTTCGTTCAATGTCCCTATGTCCCGGGACCCATGTGAGGTTCACGCGGTTCTGTTGGGCCATCTCAGTTCAGAGTTGAACGAGTAAAAGCCAAGGGATTTGATGGCCGCTTGGCTGTCGCTGAGAATAAAAATATCCTGTCCGATAGTGTGTTGGCTTATCCTAGCCGCGGCGTCCATGATTGCTGAAACTTCAGCCTGGAAGACACTGCAGTGATCAGGCAGTCTGAAGCAGAGCTCAAGGTTCAGATCCTTTGAATAAACCCCTCCTCCAACTCTGCCGTCTAACTTCGAGTGCCGCCATGAGTGGCGGGACTCCGATCCGTCCTCTCCCATTCTTCCCTGTTGGGAATGTTTATTTTAAAACCGCTATCTCCGACTGTGTGGTCGCACAACGATCCGTGCTCAGCGGAACAAAGCTGTAGGATTCCAAAATACAGTAGTGCTTGCGCCCCAGCCGGACGTTTCCCTTAGACGCAGAGCCGATGCTGCTGCTACCCGGTGCCCTTCCAGATCGAGTGGTAAAATGCCAAGAATCGCCTGGAGTGCTTCGTTGGGCGCTGTTCTTAACGCACCGCTTATACAGATCATACAAGGTCTGTGTACTTTACCTAACAGATTAAGGTTTGTTGCCTTGCTCAGCTCAGGCCACCATACCACAACTCCATAGAGCATGATTGGTCGAATGATTGCAGTGTAGATCCATTTGCATATTTTGGGGCTGAGCCCCATTTTTTTCCAATGGCTCTTGGCTTTGTCAGCCAAGTTCAGGCGCACGCCATTCAGTTTTGATAGGTTTAACGGTGGTATCTTATAGCGGTTGGTTAAAGGACCAGTTCGACTTTCCCGGGTTGATGCTCAGTCCGCAGTGCGAACACCTCTCGCAGTTCTACTTGCATCAAGTCGCACAGGGTTTGTGGGAATTTGCCCCTATATATGTACAATAGCTAAATCGTCTGCATATGCCACTACCTTCCCTAAGAAGGCCACGAGGCCCCTTGACTAAGAAGGCCACGAGACAGTAAGCCTTTCTTCACGAGACAGTAATCCTTTTCTGTAGATTTCCCTTTGGTGTATGCATTCTGATAGCTAGAGATAAGGTTGCCATCAAAAGTAGTGGAGATGTAGTCGTGTATTATCCTCTCGAAGGTTTTGAGTACAAAGGACGAGAGACTGATCGGCCTGTAGTCCTTGGGCTCGTCATGGGACGCCTTCCCCGATTTAGGAATAAACATTACCGTGGCACTTCTCCAGGAGCACGGAATGTAACTAAGAGCCAGGCAGGCTGTATAAAGAAATACCAGCCATTTGGCTGATGTCTGCAACGTGTTTATGAGTTGTGCGGGAATAATCCCGTCTGGCCCGGCAGCCTTGAAAGGTTCGAAGCTTTTATCTTCCCACCTAACCCTTTCCACCGTGATGGGTTTTTTACAACCAGGTTTGTTGTAGGCGCTAAGGGTTCCTCATGCAAGTTCCCTAGAAAGTGCGTATTCAAGAGCAGCTCTAGGGTTTCCCAATCCGTGTTGGTCCAGCTTCCGTCAGGTTTGCGCAAATAGCTTGCGGCTGTTTGAGTTTTTGAGAGCACTCCAGTGCAGAAGTTTCTCCACGATACTCTCTTCGCCTGCCTCAGAGCTTTTTTGTATGCCCTAAGTTTAACTTTATATTCGCGCCATTGAGTCTCCCTGCCAAGGCTCTTGGCCCTATTAAATTGTGTCCTACATGATTTGGCACTGGACATGCCTGCTCTAGGGCATTTGAAAGCGCCGTTGTAAAGATCTTTACCAGAGCGTCCAACTCCCCTACTGATGAGGGGAATTGCGGGGGCAGTGCTGGTAGGTCCCTAGCTAATATTTAATTGTCTGGCTGCCAGTTAGTGTTACGTGGGTTGCGCTTCATAACTGGCTGCTCAGCAGATTTGACTCCCGGGTGCCAACGCCCATTGGGCACTTTGTCGCATAACACCCTGGATTGTGAGGGGAAAGATCTTTGTCGTCGCGCCAGAGAGGCTAGGCTTCTCTCGTGATGTAGTACCGGGCGGCGCTATGATCACAAGGGCAGCGTAGCCCTGTGGCTATCGACTTAAGCCCTTGTACCGCGACAAGGTGTCCACCCTTCACGACACTTTTAAATTTCTGTAAGAAAACTAACACATTTATTTTGTGTCTGACGAAAAATAAAACTTTCAATTTGTGTCTGCGGAAATCTAACACTTTTTGCTAGTACATTGTCTATAGAGAAAAAATGAAAGTGCTACTTTTCGTCAGACACAAAATAAAAGTGTTAGTTTCGTCAGACAAAATTGAAAGTGTAAGTTTTCGTCAGACACAAAATAAAAGTGCTAGTTTTCTTCAAACACAAAATTTTTGTTGTTAGGTTTCGTATGGCACGTCGATATATGGAACTCTATATCTATTTCGATAATTTGTGCCGTTACGTAGTACCGTGATGTGGATTAAATTATAATACCCTTGTACTAGTTCGCTAGGTATAATAATATGAAAGTGATGTTTGTAGCGCAGTGATAGCCGAACAAAATTTATTGTTACATGCTCTGTTCGGGTAATTTTATACAGAACTTGCGCAAGATGGCTGTACCACATAATCTAGAAAATCAAAACTCCAAAAATCAAAATGACAATATCCACATTTCCCTATGAAATAAATTGAGATCCTCATGATTTTAAGCCTTATTGGAACTTATTACCCAGTGCAACAAAATTTACCAAAGCTAAAATACCTGGGAAGTAATAGCATTTTTCTGGTAGATCTCGGTGAATTAAGAAGAATTTCATACAAGAAATTGCCGGACATCTCCAATATCTTGAGTTAGGGGTCAAAACCGGGTTTATTTTGCCTTATAATTTCATGGAAATCTTAATAGCTTCGTCAGTTTTCATCTTTTTGGAGAAAATTAACATTCGTTGCATTCATAACAAAATTTGCTGTTAAATACCATTCAAGGTTTCTATAGGCTTCTTATAATATAGTGCATAGGGATAGCGCCAAAGTTGAACAACCTCGATAAAAGACGAAAAAAATGTGTTTGTGGGGCAAATACTACCACTTTTGCTACTACTTTCCGATTGATATATACATCGTTAGAAAGGTCTATATAAATAAATAAAAATCGGATTGAAATCACCTAAGATACAGCCTCATAAATGTTTGAAGGTATGAAAAATCGGTTTTTGACCCCCAACTCGGGATTTTCGAGGTGTCCGGCAAATTTGTTGTACGCAGTTCTTCTTAACTCACCAGAAAAGTGCTATCTCTTCCCAGTTTTTTTTTCGTGTTGCACTGTGTTATGCAAAGTAAATAAGAACTTTTTAAGGAATGAAAGCGCGGAAGGTATGGTCAGGAATTGGATGGTTTATGATGAGCACTCCTTCTCTAACAGTCGCTATATCCGTTTTGATGTAGAAGGCGTACCGTCTACTGCCTCTCCATATAGAAATCTTAAAAACGCCAATTGGCCAATGTGTAGGAAGGAACTGGACAAGTACCTTTCAGACCATAGCCCTGGGGTACCTAGGAACACCAAAGATTTAGAGGATATGGTGATAAGGTTCACCAATGCTTGTCAGGGAGCTTGTCCCATCAAAAAGGCTAGGAGCAAAAACCACCCTGGCGGAACCCTGAGGTAGACGGTTATAGGAAGCGTTGTAGATAAGCTTTCAATATTGCAAAAGCCTCAAAGGAGGTTTCGAAATGGGAAAATTATAAGGAACACCTTAGAGACTACAAAAGCGAACTCAGAAAATCAAAAAGAACCTCCTGGAGATACTTCTGTAGCGGAATAGAATCGGCATCGGCATCAGATGGCTCTAGGCTAAGGAAAATTCTATCGAAATCACCTCGTATCGGGCCGGGGTGTCTGAAAAGGCTGGATGGGCCTTGGACAAACATGGGGGAGGAGACGTTGAATCTTCTCCTAAATACAAATTTTCCAGACGCGGAAAATGACTATAGGTACCAGCCTGACAGGGGTCAGGAAGAACATGACTCAGGGCAGTACCTCACTAACGAACGTGTAGAATGGGCCATTGGGTCCTTTAACCCGTTCAAAGCACCGGGGCTAGATGGTATAGCACCCATACAACTTCGGCAATCCATGGAACGTAGCGTCCCTTGGCTGCAGGCTATATATAGGGGAGTGCTTACTTTTTGTTACATTCCTAACCCTTGGAAAAATTCCAGGGTAACTTTTATACCTAAGGCAGATAAAACATCTCATGTTGGACCAAAAGACTTCAGACCAATCAGTGTGGCGTCCTTCCAACGTCATAGCGTATGCGGACGATCGTGCGGTGGTAGTGAGTGGTAAATACCTACAAACGCTCTGTGACATTATGCAGAGAAACCTTAGATTAGTTGAAAGGTGGACGGTAACAAAGGTCTAGGTGTTAACCCGGTCAAAACAGAACTGGACCTTTTCACTAGGAAATACAAAATTCCGGTGCTACAGCTACCAGCAATAGGTAACACCATCATCGAACTGAGTGACTCCGCTAAGTACCTGGGGGTCATTATTGATAAAAAGCTTTCGTGGAAAGAGAATATCCAGGAGCGTGCTAAAAAGGCATTAGTGGCCTTATACTCTTGTAGAGGTGCCATAGGGCAAAAATAGGTCCCTAAAGCTAGCAGAACAATTTTAGCTGAACATAAAAGTAACACATGCAAAATTAGGTGCTCGAAAGGTGCTCAAAAGGTGCTCTAATCCTACAAAAGGTGCTCGTCAACTTTTCCCAAAAATCGATGTTCTGCTAGCTTAAGGCTTAAGCTGCAGAACACTGTGCGTTAACAGTGAAGGGTGATAGCTACATCAAAAAAGAGTATACAAAAATTAGGTGCTCCAAAGGTGCTCATTAAGTGCCATAATCCGAATTAGGGTGGTCCTCAACTTTTTCGAAAAGACGATGTTCTGCTAGCTTAAGGCTTAAGCTAGCAGAACACTATGCGCTAACAGTGAAGGGTGATAGCTACATCAAAAGTGAGTATACAGAAATTAGGTGCTCGAAAGGTGCTCATTAAGTGCCGTAATCCGAATTTGGGTGCTCCTCAACTTTTTCGAAAAAACGATGTTCTGCTAGCTTAAGGCTTAAGCTAGCAGAACACTATGCGCTAACAGTGAAGGGTGATAGCTACATCAAAAGTGAGTATACAGAAATTAGGTGCTCGAAAGGTGCTCATTAAGTGCCATAATCCGAATTAGGGTGCTCTTCAACTTTTTCGAAAAAAACGATGTGCTGCTAGCTTACGCCTATGCGTTAACAGTGAAGGGTGATAGCTACATCAAAAGTGAGTATACGGAAATTAGGTGCTCGAAAGGTGCTCATTAAGTGCCATAATCCGAACTAGGGTGCTCCTCAACTTTTTGATAAAAACGATGTTCTGCTAGCTTAAGCCTTAAGCTAGCAGAACACTGTGCGTTAACAGTGAATAGTGACAGGTACATCAAAAGTGAGTATACAGAAATTAGGTGCTCGAAAGGTGCTCATTAAGTGCCATAATCCGAATTAGGGTGCTCTTCAACTTTTTCGAAAAAAACGATGTGCTGCTAGCTTAAGCCTTAAGCCTTAAGCCTTAAGCTAGCAGAACACTATGCGTTAACAGTGAAGGATGATAGCTACATCAAAAGTGAGTATACAGAAATTAGGTGCTCGAAAGGTGCTCATTAAGTGCCATAAGCTAGCAGAACATCGATTTTTGGGAAAAGTTGACGAGCACTTTTTGTGGGATTAGAGCACCTTTTGAGCACCTTTCGAGCACCTAATTTTGCAGGTGTTACTTTTGTGTTCTGCTAGCTTTAGGGACCTGGCAAAAATGGGGGTTGTCCCCCAAAATAACACTTTGGCTGTGGTTAGACCAATCCTGTTGTATGGAGTCCTAGTCTGGTGGACGGGTCTGGAAAAGAGCTCCAATACTATCGTGATTCAAAGAGTGCAGAGAAGTGCGCTCATATATGTTAGTAGGGCGCTACGTACAACAATAACAGATGCACTAAATGCAATCTTGAACATTCTACCGATTGACTTAAGTGGTAGACTATTTGCGGCATGCTCCGCTTTGCGACTTAGGAATCTACCAGGATGGGGATCCCTTCGGAAAGGTCACGCATCCATCCTCAAAAATCTCCCCGCGTACAGTTCGGACTGCTGTACACCGAAGTACTGTTTCGAGAAGAAATTTCAAATCACAATTCCGGAAAGAGAATATTGGGACACTGTACCTTCCCCAGATAACGGTTCTATCCATATGTACACAGACGGCTCGAAACTTGATGAAAGGGTTGGAGGGGGGTGTACGCTCCCCAGCTGAGTCTTAATCTTAGTTTTAGGTTGCCTGACTATTGTAGTGTCTTTCAGGCGGAAGTGGCTGCTATACAGGAAGCTGTAGAATTTCTGAAGACAGTAGACATCTCTCTGATAGTCAAGCAGCTCTTAGGGCACTGGGGGCAGATACATGTACTTCCAAGACTGTGGAGGCCTGCCGCAAATCTCTCAACGAGATGGCTGAGCAACTCTCGATTCACTTGGTATGGGTGCCTGGACACTATGACATACCGGGCAACGAGATGGCTGACGAGCTTGTTAGAGGGGGCACATCCGCTCCTTGAAGGATTTAGGCATGCCGCTCGCGACTAGTAAGCTCCTAACGAGGCATAAGTTCCTCCAACAGGCAAGTGACAGATGGGACAAGATCAGCACTTGCAGTCATGCGAAGCTGGTGTGGCCAGTGATCATAGAGAGTAGGTCGGATGACCTACTCAAACTCAGAAGGGAGGAACTCTCCTTACTGATGAGGCTTATAACGGGGCATATAGGTCTAGGCAGTCATACAGAAAGGCTGGGTATTCCCTTTAATGACTTCTGCAGAAGCTGTAGAGATGAAAAGGAGCCTGAAACGGTGAGGCATCTCCTATGTGAATGTCCCGCGCTGTGGGGTAGTAGGTTAAAATATCTGGGGTCTGGTATTTTCCATCATCTCGGCGAATTAACTTTAATTAAGCCAAGGGACATTCTGCGCTTCGCGGAATCCACTAAATGGTTCGAGCAGAGGGCCCGTTAAGGTACAGTCTTCGTTGGCGCTGGTGCCGAACCCGTGGCGCTGGTCAGCTGTCCCGGCCGGCCCTACGGAGGCCGATGTAGACGCGTTGCCATGTCATGGCAAGTTTAACCGGTTACATTGATTTCCGTAAGTTTGGCCGGGGCAGCTGATTGGCGTTGTGGGTGAGGCGTGGGCATCAACGGGAATTGTTTCTACCTTCAGATCCATGTGGTATCACAACGGAGAACTTTTCTCTCAAATACTCCAAGGGCCATCTCATCTTCTCTGGACACTGTCCATGATTCCGAACCGTACATCAGGACTGGTATGATGAAAGACTTATAGAGCGTGATCTTTGTTTGTCGAGAGAGGACTTTACTTCTCAATTGCTTACTTAGTCCAAAGTAACACTTGTTGGCAAAAGTGATTCTCCGTTGGATTTCTAGACTAATATTATTTTCGGTGTTAATGCTGGTTCCCAAATAAACGAAATCTCTCACCGTTTCAAACTTGTAGCGATCACCGGTGACTTGGCTGCCAAGGCGCAGGTGCGCCGATTCTTTCTTTGATGGCAGCAGATACTTCGTCTTCTCCTCTTTCACCGCAAGACCCACTTTTTTAGCTTCTTTATTCAGCCCAGAGAAGGCAGCAATTGCACGCTCTTGTAGAAGGTTGTGCCATTGCGGTTTAGCTCTGCTGCTCGAATTATCTTCTCCAGCATCAGGTTGAAGAAATCGCACGAAAGGGAGTCGGCCTCGTTTGGTTTCAACTGGCTCAGAGAGGTCCTTCCCGATTCTGACGAAGCTGTTGGTATTGCTCAGCGTCATTTGGCAAAGCCGTATAAGCTTAGCAGGGTAGTCAAATTCAGACATGGCGGTATACAGGCAACTCCTTTTTGCGCTGTCAAAAGCGGCTTTAAAATCGACAAAGAGGTGGTGTGTATCGATTCTTTTATCATGGGTCTTCTCCAGGATATGGCGTATCGTGAAAATCTGGTCGATGGTAGACTTACCAGGTCTAAAGCCACACTGATAAGGTCCAATCAGTTTGTCCACGATGGGCTTCAGTCTTTCACACAATACGCTAGAAAGAACCCTATATGCGATATTAAGAAGACTTATTCCGCGGTAGTTGGTGGGGTTAGCGGGATCGCCTTTCTTGTGGATTGGGCAGAGCACACTTAATTTGTGTATTCACCACACATTAAAATGAGAGGGAGCTTTCTCCCTCTTTCTTTCTTGAATTTCTTGTGACTTTCTCTTATAGAATACTGAATTCATCTCAAGTCACAAAAATTGTATCTAATGAAATATCACAAATTTTGTGACTTAACATGAGGCCGAATTACAGAAACTGTTAATAATCTCTTAATAAGTAAAAGTGTTTTAAAGGTTATGTTTCAAAAAGTAGTCACGTAAAAAAATTGGCCGCAGAAATAAAATGTAACCTTACCAGTGCTCAGGCAAAAAAGTTGTTTTCAGACATCTTAATGGACAATTTAGTTTACTAGTTTTCTTAGGGCCGTAGTATCATCCACCCAATAAAGTTAACTTTACTTATCGGGCAAATAAACTACTCCTCACTTTAAAGTGACCTTTAACTGTGGCAGTATTGACATTGGTGCGCTCAGGATTAGCTGCTATCACTGTGACGTTGAGGTCTTCCCCGTCCAGCAGGCTCTCCCATCTCCGAGCTGTTCACTGCTCCTTCGCCATTTGACGTGGCAGATACCATACTTTCCGAGTCGGACATCTCCGACTCCTCTACCGGCACTGCGATGACGGAGCCCTCCGGTGCAGCCGAAATAGCAGCGCGCTGTACATCGCCGCGGTATACGTGGATCACGATCTGACCCATGCCGTAGTGCACTCGTCCATTGCACCGTTTAAGGGGCTCGAGTGCTTCCTTAGTCAAGGAGAAGACCACTAGCCTGTCAGGCCCTACCGCATCCTCGACCAGATTGACGCCCCAGTCCTGCGTCGGGAGAGACGGGTTCATGATCCTCAGCATCCTGAGAATTCTCTCAGGTTCAGCAGGGATAGCAGGAATCCACGCTCTTGCCCTTGGCCGAGCCGGGATGTCCTTCCAGTCGACAACCTCGATTCTTGCCCCTTGGTAGATCTTACCCAGTCTTGCAGCTGCTGCCTTGTACAGTGCAACAGTTTTTGCATCCTCGCAAGCGAATACCTTGATTCGGCCCTGGTGCCATCCCGCATCAGAACCCATCAGCGTGGCACCCGGAGACTCATCCATAATGTCGAGAAGGGCATTACCGCTAGCGTTCCGGACATACCGCCACTGGTCCCTAGGGATGGCCCAGCTTTCGTTACCTCGGTCAATGACGCCTATGAGGATCCTATCCTTAGTTACTTCAGCAAAGCTGAGTTTACCCACTACGGGGGCGTGTTGCTGCCGCTTCGGGTGATGTTTTAAATCCACGTCCGATCTCTGGCGTTTGAAGGGATTTCCATTAACCTTCTTTGGCGCGTAATCGCTTTGGAAGTTCGGTAAGATAGCTTCAGCCATCTCCACCGTCTTTCTAGCATTCGGCGATAACGTCTCTTGTGAAAAACCCTCGTATTTCTTCAGGATCCTCGCGGCCGCTCTTTTGTCCAAGTACTCAGAGCGACTGGGAGATGTCTTTTGGGGTAAATTTCGACCGTAGTTACCATCGCGGTCGTTCCCTTATTTGGATCTCTGGGGCCTGGTCGTGAGACCACTGCCACAGACGTTAAAGACTTGGTTTCGGTACCGGCACTTCCTAGGACTTTAGCATCAGCCGTTGTTGGCTTCAATGTGTTTGTACCGGTACTTATTTTGGGGATTGCCCCCTTGTTATCCAGAGCTAATCGACCCGTAGTTGCCATCGCTGTCGATCTCTCGGCTGATAGAGAAATGGAGTTTGTCCTCCGACGTTGCGTTCACGCTTGCTCCAGCATTTTCCTCCTCTGCTGTACAGTATACATTGTTGTATCTTTAGTTTTAGGGTTTTTGTTAGTATTTATCATCTTGTTCGTACGACCCCTCGCCGGGCAAGGCCAGTTTAGGGTCAAGGCAAGAGTAAGGGGAATGTGTCGTCCGCCGCGGCAGAGCCCCATACCGCGGTAAGGCCATAGTTACTCTCCGAGGCGGCCCGGTATCAGAGAGGCTCCGTTCGATTACAGCCACGATTTGCCTCCCGGCTGCAAACGTCCAATGGGCACGTGGTCGCATAACACCCTGGATTGGGAGGGGGAAGATCTTAGTCGTCGCGCCAGAGAGGCTTGGCTTCTCTCGTGATGTAGTACCGGTGGCGCTATGATCACAAGGGCAGCGTAGCCCTGTGGCTATCGACTTAAGCCCTCGTACCGTGGCAAGGTGTCCACCCTTCACGAGGGAAATATGAGCATAACCAAGATATAAAATAAAATATTAAGAAGTACTAACAATATTGACTAAAATATCATTGCTAGTTACGTTGACAGGTTTACTGCTAGTAGTGACTCGAACGAAAACTTTTCCTCGCCTTGTGAAAACACTGCTAAATTTTTTGCCTTTCTAAGTTTAAGAGCAGCTTGCAGAATATTTCAGAATTGCACACCTTCTCAAAAATCCCAGAGAGATTTTCTTCACTCACTAACGGAAAGCCGAAAATGACGGCGTCGGCGGATTGAGTATTTACTCCCTTCTCACTTTTTAGTTTCGCTAACTCCTCTCTAACAGCTTCCAATTCTAATGTCAAACCGCGCGTAGTTGCAGATTCCTCTTCAAGCTTGCGTTCGACTTTATCAATACGTTGCACAAAAGCGTCGATGTTGTCCTGCAACTTAGCCGTAAACTTCCGCTCAAGCGGAGCAATCTTTTCAGATAGTAGAGAGTATACACTGCTGATTCTCTCGCGAATTCTCTCTTCCATCGACAGAATATTGTCTTCTGTTCATTTCACAGCAGCGAGAATTGACTCAGAGAGAGATCCGTTATTCTCCAGCCGCAAATTTTTTGGTTCTGGCGAATCTTTGTTTAAAGATTGAAGTTTACGCTTACCAACAGAATCCATAGAAAATTATTGCAGTTGTAACCTAAACAGGTGTGAATTGCAATTGGCGATAAGCTTGTAGTCAAAAGCACTAACCAAACACCACTCACAAGCAATTTTTTAAATAAACTATGCCCACTTAAAACAAGTACCACGGGAGCGCAATTAAAACCGGCCGCCTCTCACAAACTCTTTTTCTCCCAGTCAATCTTTTTTATTTTTATTTAAAGTTGGTAACCCTATCCCTCGTGAAGGGTGGATACCTTGCCGCGGTACGAGGGCTTAAGTCGATAGCCACAGGGCTACGCTGCCCTTGTGATCATAGCTCCGTACGGCACTTCATCACGAGAGCGACCGCGATGGCAACTACGGGTCCGCACTCCAGGGAGACATCTCCCCGCCGCTTCACATACCACGAGAAAAGATTGGCTGCAAAGATCCTGAAGAGGTATGAAGGGGTACCGCAGGAATCACTGTCGCCGAATTCCAGTAAATCTGTAGAGCTAGCGAAAGCTGTGATACCGGATTTCCAAAATTCGTACATGCCAAAGAGGTTAAAAGTTAACCCTTTCAAGCGCCAGAGATCGGATCTGGAGTTTATTCCCCCTCCCAAGCGGCATCAGAATACCTCTGGAGCGGGCAAACTAAGCTTTGCTGAGGTAACCAAGGACAGGATCCTTATAGGCGTCCTTGACCGAGGCAATGACCGTCTGGCCATCCCCAAGGACCGGTGGCGTTACGTGCGAAATGAACTCGGCAACATTCTTCTCAACGTTGCTCCGGAGTTTCCGGGTAGTTCGGCACGAGTAACGGATGCGGGTTGGCACCAGGGCCAAATTAAATTACTCGCATGCGAGGATGCAAAAACCGTAGCACTGTACAAGGCAGCAGCTGCTAAACTGGGTGAAGTCTACCAGGGCGCAAAGATAGAGGTCGTCGACTGGAAGGACATTCCAGCTCGTCCAAGGGCAAGGGCGTGGATTCCGGCCATCCCTGACGAACCCGAGAGAATACTCGGGATGCTACGGCTAATGAATCCGTCCCTCCCAACGCATGACTGGAGTGTCAATCTGGTCGGGGATGCGGTAGGGCCCGACAGACAGGTGGTGTTCACCATGAATAAAGAGTCAATCGAGCCCCTCAAAAGGTGCAATGGCCTAGTACACTACAGCGTAGGCCAGATCGTTATCCACGTATATCGTGGTGATGCTCAGCGCGCTGCCTTCTCGGCTGCTCCGGGGGAACCGGAAAACTTATTACCAGAAGAGGAAGCGGAGGATTCCGATGCGGAAAGCATGTTATCCGCCACGTCTCTTGGCGATAGTGCTGTGAACAACTCGGAGATGGAGGACAGCCTACAGGACGAGGAAGTCCTCGACGTCACGGTGGTAGCAGCCAACGCTGAGCGACTAACATCTAACGCTACAGGCAGCAGGACTCCTGCAACGCCACATCGGGCAGTTAATCGGAACAACTCGTTGTTGATAGGCAACCTCCGGGATGGAGCAAACCTCGACGATATGGGGACGGCAGGAAAGTCTGTGCGCTCTCATGTTGGTGGTGCTTCAGATTAATTTGCACAAATCTAAAGTGGCTTCGGCTGCTTTAAGTAGTCGTCTTTCTAAAGGCGACGTGGATGTGGTCCTCATCCAAGAACCCTGGGTCAATAGCTCGAGAATCTGCGGATTGGGGACTAAGGGCTTCAAGCTCATTCGAGCCAGCGAGGAGAGCAAAGTCAGAACGTGTATTTTGGTCAAGTCTGAGTTGAACTCCTTTCTCCTACCTAACTACACCAATGGTGATATTACCGCTATCAGTCTAACGGTCGACAGCACCCGCCTGACGGTGGCGTCGGTCTATATGCCCTACGACGCCGAAGAACCCCCACCACAAACGGAGGTGAAAGACCTGGTGTCAAATTTCTGCACGGGTAATCTTATTATTGGAGCGGACGCTAATGCTCACCATGTCCAATGGGGGAGCTCCGACATCAATGCCAGGGGCGAGTCTCTGTTTGATTACCTCTTAACAACCAACCTGGTGATTTGCAACGTGGGTAATGAGCCTACTTTTATCACTAAGACCCGCAGGGAGGTCATAGACCTCACTATCTGTAGTGAAGGCGCTTATGAGTGGGTCAGAAAATGGCGGGTTCTGGAAGAACATTCTTTCTCCGACCACCGTTACATAGAAATGGTTTTAGACTTTATTGTAGAACAACCAATCATGAAGCGCAATCCACGTAACACTGATTGGCAGTTACACAATGAAATATTAGACAGAGACCTACCAGTACTGCCCTCACAAGCCCCCTCATCAGTAGAGGAGCTGGAGGATCTTGTTACTACATTTACATCGGCGCTCTCAAATGCTCTAGGACAGGCTTGTCCAGTGCCAAAACCACGCGGTAAACACAGGCCACATTGGTGGTCCTACGATTTGGACTCGCTCCGAATATCATGCCGGAAACAATTTAACAAGGCCAAGAGCTTCGGCTCTGAGCCTCATTGGCATGAATATAAAGCTAAACTAAGGGCCTACAAAAAAGCTCTGAGACAGGCGAAGAGAACCTCGTGGAGAAATTTCTGCACTGGCGTCGAAAAGGTCGACGACACAGCGAGACTTAGACGAGTCCTCTCGAAAAGTCAAACAACCATCAGCTATTTGCGAAAGCCTGACGGATCCTGGACCAGCACGGAAGAGGAAACCCTTGAGCTGCTCTTGAATACACATTTTCCGGGGAATCTGCATGATGCACCACTAGCACCTGCAACAAACCTGGCAGTAAATATACCCATCACTGAGGAAAGAGTAAGGTGGGCAGTTAAGAGCTTTGAACCGTATAAGGCTGCCGGGCCGGACGGGATTATCCCCGCGCAACTTATAAACACGTTGGAGACATCAGCTAAATGGCTGGTATTTCTCTTCACAGCCTGCCTGGCTCTCAACCACATTCCGGGCTCCTGGAGAAGCGCCACGGTAGTGTTTATCCCTAAGGCTGGGAAGGCATCCCACTACGAGCCAAAAGATTACAGACCGATCAGTCTCTCGTCCTTTGTACTCAAAACCTTTGAGAGGATACTAAGCGACTACCTTTCAACGACTATTGATAGCAACCTTATCTCTAGCTATCAGCATGCATACACCAAGAGTAAATCAACAGAAACTGCTCTGCACAGCCTAGTATCTGTCATTGAGAAATCGCTGTGTGAAAAGGACTACTGTCTCGTGGCCTTCTTAGACATTGAGGGGGCTTTCAACAATATAAGCCCGGAGGCGATCAACTCCGCTCTAACTAATCTGGGCGTAGATAGACCTCTAACTGGTTTAATTGACCAACTTCTAAGAGGAAGGAAAATAGCTTCTTCACTTGGTACGGTCGAGTTATCACGCTATGTCACAAGGGGAACGCCCCAGGGTGGTGTTCTTTCCCCGCTTTTATGGAACCTCACAGTCAACTCGTTGCTACGTGACACAAGCTGGGGGGGCGGGAAGATAGTGGCATACGCAGACGATTTAGCTATTGCATTCAGAGGCAAGTTCCCACAAACTCTGTGTGACCTGATGCAAGTAGCACTGCGAGAGGTTTCGAGGTGGTCCTCTCGCTGCGGACTTAGTATCAACCCGGGGAAAGTGGAACTTGTCCTCTTCACCAACCGGTACAAATTACCGCCACTAAGCCTACCAGAACTAGATGGCACGCGCCTGGGCTTGTCGGATAAGGCCAAGTTTCTAGGCATAGTTCTGGACAGGAAACTGAATTGGAAGGAGAATGTTCTTCAGCGCCAGAAGAAAGCTTGCATCGCTCTTTACACATGCAAAAGAGCCATTGGCAAAAAATGGGGGCTCAGCCCTAGAGTATGCAGTTGGATCTACACGGCCATCATTCGCCCAATCATGCTGTATGGAGTCGTCGTATGGTGGCCGGCACTGAGCAAGACAACATACCTGAATCTGTTGCGGAAAGTCCATAGATCCAATATGATCTGTATAAGCGGTGCGCTAAGGACAACGCCCAACGAAGCCCTCCAGGCCATTCTGGGCATTTTGCCACTTGATCTGGAAGGGTTTCGGTCAGCGGCGGCATCAGCTCTGCGCCTAAGAGAAACCTCCAGTTGGGGTGCGGGTACTATTGGACACTCCAGTATTCTGGAATCTTACAGCTTTCTCCCTTTAAGCACAGATCGTTGTGCGACCACTACAGTCGGGGATAGCTGCTTCAAAATAAACATTCCCAGCAGAGAAGACTGGGAGAGGACGGATTGGTGTCCCGAAACAAATGGTGGCACTTCCATATACACCGACGGCTCGAAGTTGGACGGCAGAGTTGGAGGAGGGGTTTATTCAAGGGATTTGGACCTTGAACTCTCCTTCAGACTACCTGATCATTGTAGCGTCTTCCAGGCGGAAGTCTCGGCAATCCGGGACGCCGCGGCCTGGTTAAGCAAACGTGTTATCGGAGGAGATATCACTATTTTCAGCGATAGCCAGGCGGCAATCAAATCCCTTGGCTCATACACGTTCAACTCTGAACTGACGCTCAGCTGTCGTCGATCTCTTCAGGAGATGGCCCAACAGAACCGCGTAAACCTCATATGGGTCCCGGGACATAGGGACATTGAGGGAAACTGTAAGGCAGACGAGCTTGCCAGGCAGGGCACGACCAAGCAGGTTCTTCGGGATAAAGAGCGCTTAGGTATGCCGTTTGCCACATGCAAACTAATGCTGAAGGAGCACACACTCCGTCAAGCCAACGAAAGATGGCTGCAATCCCCAGGGTGTCGGATATCGAAACAAACCTGGCCAAAATGGGATCTTAAAAGGTCTAGACGCATTTATGCCCTAACTAGGAGGGAAATCTGCATATTGATAGGGGTATTAACCGGTCACTGCCTCATTGGTAGGCATGCAGAAAGGCTAAGTGTGCCCTACCGACGATGCTGCAGGAGTTGCAAAGATGATGAGGAGGAGGAAACGGTGGAGCACCTCATCTGCAACTGTCCGGCTTTAAGCGGCGTGAGAACGCGCTTTTTGGGAGTTCCGTTCCTAGATAGTCTAAGCCAGATCGCGGAACTGGACATAAAGGACTTGATGGGCTTCATAAAGTCATCTAAGTGGTTCGAGGAGGAGTAACGGTGTCGGTTTAGGAGTGTCAGTCCCGGGATTCTGCTATGTGGAAAATCCCAACAACTCAGGGATTTTCCATTTGGCTGGGTCCCGGGGCTGACTTTCCTTGTGTTGGTGGTATCACAACGGGCCTTCAAAACTGGCCTAAGTGTGCCTCTGCGGCAGCCACTTGAACCTACCTACCTACCTGGTAACCCTATGTATGCGAAAAATTGATTAAAACTTGATGCAATTTTGGATGGTTTTTTTTTTTGTATTTCGCTTTTTTTTGGATCGAGGAACTAATTTTTACATACATTTTTCCCTAAGTCTTACGGTAGGTGGCGCTGTCATACAATTTTTCTTATTTTTGATAGTTTTTCATGCAAATGACGCAATTTTAGATTGTTTTTTTTTTTTTTTTGTATATTGCTATTTTTTGGATCGAGGGACTCATTTTTGACATTAATTTTTACCTAAGTTTTACGATAGGTGGCGCTGTCATAAAATTTTTCTAATTTTTCATGAAAAATTACTTTTTTATTTTTATTGTAGAAATGCTCGTACAAAGGAACATTACACTATATAGAAAGGAACATTACACTATATTTGCCACACAAAAAAGATGATAAATAGTATACATACAAACATATGTAGGCGTGCAAAAATGCAAAAAAGCTTACAAAAATAACAGTGTTTAAAAACTAAAACTACAATATTTTTGAAGGCGGTAAGTTTACTTCCTCCTCTTCCTCATCGGTATTGTCTTCTTCATCTCTCGCTAGCCACCAGCATAGATCTGCTAACATTGGTAGTAGTTTTTTCCCCCTATACCGTGTCTCCATTGCTAAAGCAACCTGGTGAAAACGCTCGCCTTGTTCATCTGATTCCGTTGCGATTTGGTGTTCAAACCAATCTATATGGTGATGAAGAAAATGTAACTTCAAACTCATATTTACGCCGAGCTTCTCAAACATATTCATAAGATGATCTACTTTTTCTGATATTCTTGTCACGATGTTTTCCGAGAACATTAGCTATTACGGCTTTTATGGCATTCCAGGCATTTAGCTCATTTTCATTTAAAGAGTTATCAAACTTATTATTTTTTATTAGCTTTCTTATGTCTGGACCATTGAACATATATAGCAATTATGTACATAAATCTTAAAAAATCTTATTTTATATGTAAATGTTAAATACCTTCTTTTACTTTGCATGCACTGCAGAAGTGCTTTTACAAAATTTTAAAAAATACCCAATTTGATATGTAGTGGAGGTAGCAACACTTTTTCAATTGGAACAAGGGACTTATGTATTACGTTATCTGAATCAACAACCAAATCTTCTCTGTTCTCCCAGTCATGATTTTGGTATTGGTTCCCTTTGTAACGTGTATTCCACAAACATATAAAACACATATTCTTCGTATAACCACCTTGTAATCCACAAAGCAGAGCTACCATTTTCAAATCGCAACATATACGCCATTTATGGCTTTCATAGTTTACTGCTTCTAGTAGATGCCTCAGATTTGTACGATTATTTTGTGTTCAAATTGTATGTTATCGGAACGCTAGGTTTCTAGTTGTTGTAGTACAGCAAAACTCCTTTCATACTTCTTTTGGATGAATCAATAAATAACCTCCATTCGTGGGGAATTTCTGCAACAAGTTTTTCAATATTGTTACAGTAAACGAAGGTGTTTTCTTCATTGGCTGAGAAAAATGGCTCAAATTTTACTTGGCGATGACGGTAACCAGTAACTTTAACATCAGGTGTCAGTAAATTATTTTGTTTTAACTTATGTGCTATATACTCTGCATCACGTTTCGATAAATTAACATGTTTTACCACGTCATCCATCTAATTTTGTGATATTGGAATTTTATTTTTTTATGACAGCGCCACCTATCGTAAAACTTAGGTAAAAATTAATGTCAAAAATGAGTCCCTCGATCCAAAAAATAGCAATATACAAAAAAACCAATCTAAAATTTCGTCATTTGCATGAAAAACTATCAAAAATAAGCAAAAATTTATGTCACAAATTAGTTCCTCGATCCAAAAAAAGCGAAATACAAAAAAAAAAAACCATCTAAAATTGCATCATTTGATCAAGTTTTAATCAATTTTTCGCATACACTAGGTTACCAACTTTAAATAAAAATAAAAAAGATTCCAGACCTATAGGCCAAAAATCCAGTTTAAGTTTTTGATATGGGAGGGCTAAAGTTTCAAGTTGCTTGTGGATTTGTATTATTAACTTCTGAATGAAGCTTCACTGAAACCTTAGTACTATACTGTATCATAGTTAGGTTACGTTAGGTTCAAAGGGCTGCCGCAGAGGCACACCTATGCCAGTATTAAAAGGCCGGTTGTGATACCACCAACACTATGAAAGTCAGTTCCGGTACCCTGCCAAATTGAAAATCCCTGTATTATCGGGATTCTCCACATAGCAGAATCCCGGGACTGACTTTCCAAAAGGCGCCGTTACTCCTCCTCGAACCATTTAGATGACTGATGAAGGCCATCAAGTCCTTTATATCTAGAACCGTGACGTGGCGTAGGCTAACCAGGAAGGGCAGTTGCAGATGAGGTTCTCCACAGTTTCCTCGTCATCTTGCAACTCTTACAGCATCGTCGGAAGGGCACATCTAGTCTTTCTGTGTGCCTACCAATAAGGCAGTGCCCACTTAATACACCTATTATAATGGAAATTTCTCTTCTCCTTAAGGCATGAATGTGTCTTGATGTTTTATGATCCCATTTCGGCCAGGTTTGTTTGGATATCCGGCACCCTGGAAAATGCAGCCATCTTTCGTTGGCTTGGCGTTAGCTTGCATGTGGCAAAAGGCATACGTAAGCGCTCTTTATCCCGAAGAACCTGCTGAACGTCAGTTCAGAGTTGAACGAGTAAGAGCCAAGGGTTTTGATGGCCGCTTGGCTGTCGCTGAGAATAAAAATATCCTGTCAGATAGTGTGTTGGCCTATCCAAGCCGCGGCGTCCATGATTGCTGAAACTTCAGCCTGGAAGACACTGCAGTGATCAGGTAGTCTGAAGCAGAGCTTAAGGTTCAGATCCTTTCAATAAACCCCTCCTCGCCGTCTAACTTCGAACCGTTAGAATAAATAGAAGTGCCGCCGTGAGTGGCCATTCTTCCCTGCTGGGAATGTTTATTTTAAAACCGCTATCTCCGAATTTTGTGATCGCACAACGATCTGTGCTCAGCGGAAGAAAGCTGTAGGATCCCAAGTGTCCAGTAGTGCCCCAGTCGGACGTTTCCCCTAGCCGCAGAGCCCATGCTGCTGCTACCCGGTGCCCTTCCAGATCGAGTGGCAAAATGCCAAGAATGGCCTGGAGTGCTTCGCTGGGCGTTGCTCTTAACGCACCTCTTATACAGATCAAACAAGATTTGTGGACTTTACCAAACAGATTAAGGTTGGTTGCCTTACTCAGCGCAGGTCACCATACCACAACTCCATAAAGCATGATTGTTGGAATGATTGCAGTGTAGATCCATTTGGACATTTTGGGGCTGAGCCCCCATTTTTATACCCAGCTGTACTTGTACACAGGGTATTATAACTTTGTTAGGATAACGGTTGGTTGTACAGGTATAAAGGAATCGAGATAGATATAGACTTCCATATATCAATATGATCAGGATCGAAAAAAAATTTGATTGAGCCATGTCCGTCCGTCTGTCCGTCCGTCCGTCCGTCCGTCTGTCCGTTAACACGATAACTTGAGCAAATAATGAGATATCTTCACCAAATTTGGCATGCGTACTTATTTGGGTTCAGAATAGATTGCTATTGAAAATGGGTAAAATCGGACCATAACCACGCCCCTTTTTCGATATCGAAAATTTCGAAAAACGTATAAAATGGGTTAATTCAATATTAGAAGCAGCTACAATGATAAAATTTGCAATATGTATTGATTTAGATGTTCTAAGGCCGATTTTATAAAAAATTTTGAAAAGGGGGCGTGGTACCGCCACGTATATTTGAAGAAATTTTAAAATTTTGACTCTTAATAACTTCAGAACAGTTTATGCTAGTATAACGATATTTCGTAGAGGACATACTATTGTTGTGGTAAATTCAGCTATAGAAAATAAACGAAATCGCTTCGCGACCACGCCTACTTTTTCATAAAAGTTATATTGAAAGGAGGTGGAAATATTGAAAAGTCAATATCTAATTAACTGATTTCGCTATAATAATATAATTTGGTACATACATCAACTTTCATATTCTTTACATCATTTTTTCAAAATTTTGGAAAGTGGGCGTGGCACCGCCCACTTATGAGTCAAGCAGTTTTTAAATTCGACTGCTAACAACTTCAGAACGGTGTGAGATAGATTTACGAAACTAGGTACCAGGCATGTTATGTTTATGTAGAGTACTACCACAGAAAATAAGAAAAATCGGTGAACGATCACGCCTACTTTATGTGCACAGCTGGGTATGTAATGTTCGGTTTCACCCGAACTTAGACTTCCTTACTTGTTTTCCAATGGCTCTTTTGCACGTGTAGAGTGCAATACACGCCTTCTTCTGGCGCTGAAGAACATTCTCCTTCCAGGTTAGTTTTCCATCCAGAACTGTGCCTAGCAACTTGGCTTTGTCAGCCAAGTACAGGCGCATGGCATTCAGTTTTGGTAGGTTTAACGGTGGTATCTTATAGCGGTTGGTGAAAAGGACCAGTTCTACTGTTCCCGGGTTGATGCTCAGTCCGCAGTGAGAGCACCATGAGGAAACCTCTCGCAGTGCAACTTGCATCAAGTCGCCCAGAGGTTTGTGGGAATTTGCCCCTATGTACAATAGCTAAATCGTCTGCATATGCCACTATCGTCCTTGCTATACCTCATCGGACCACCTTCAACTTTTTGAAAGCCGATCATTGCTCTTTCCTTATCGACGAAAATCATGACACTATCGCTTTGACAGTATATACTTCAAGGAGTAACAACATTGGAGTACATTGCAAAGTACTCTGACAGTAGGTACTCCATGGAGTAGCAGAAACAAAGCGAGTGTTGGAGTAGGTGGTCCTGTCCTAGGACATCGCAATGTTAATTGGAGCACAATTTTTATATGAAAAAGGATTACATTTGGAGTATTCTGATGCTCCCATTTATGTACTCTTTGGAAAGGAAATAGAGTACTCTCGATGGGTGGTTTTCGACGAAATAAAGCTAAGGTGCTTCAAGCACTATGAAGTCATATATTTTCGGGAATTAAAACCTATGCATCTGTTGTATAACTTAGCAGATAAATTATGAAATAAATAAAAGAATATCGATGAATAAATAAAAATGATATTTTTTTCAAAATTCAGATGTGGGTTTTAACAAAATCAAGCTAACGTGCTTCAAGCACTATGAATTTAATTTCGGAATTCAAAATGTATCTGTTGTATAACCTATCAGAAAACTTAGATATTGATAGAAAAAACATGACTTGTGTTAAGTTGATTTTTTTTTTAGTTTTTTAACAATGAATAATAATATAAATTGTATTTATACTCAGTGTACCTGTTAATTTAATCAAGCAATGCGGTATCAACCTGCTTCATTCAATGTTTGCATAAAACTAAATAAAATTTGTAGAAAATTTCATGGACTATTTGACCGATCGAAATTATTCTATTTTGTTATTAACGAACAAACTGAGCAACAACTCACAAACAAACAATACCAGCTACCGTGATTGCAATTTCGTTCTCGCTAAGGAATTAGACGTACGGTTTTGTATTTGTTGTTAGAAATTTTTCATTTTTCCTTTTATAGTGGTCATTAAACCGGGGAGAAATTAGGAATTTCTAACCGCAGCGTGTCATACTAGTTACACCAACACGGCTTGTTTGATTTCGTGGGATAATTGCTACTATGTTCGTTAATACGTGTATTTTTTTTTATGTTATTTTTTTGTCGTATATGTATGAATACATACATATCTATTTGCCTTTAGATCACACAGCAGCGACAACCGTTGCTTGAGAGGTGTGATTAGGGCTTTTAAGCTGCATCCTCTGTTACGATTTAACAGCGCCACGGGTCCTTGGCTAGAATATGTAAAGCTTGA